>JAUMHN010443373.1:0-11256 GCA_032360265.1 Heliamphora ciliata
GTCACAAATGCAAATGTGCTCAAGATATCTATCATTTTTGTCATAAATAAATTTTTGCATAAAAAATAGATACTCATTTTTTTGAAATGCATAATTCATGATATGTTTTTTTAATAATTATCACTTTTTGTCGTAAATGCATTTTGTGTATTAAGAATATATATGCATAATTTTGAAATTCATAAGATCATATCTCATAATATGTGCTAATAATGTATATCATTTGAATGAAGATAAAAATAACTTTTTGAGTAACAATTGGTATCATTTTTTTTAAAGATCATGAAAATTGAGATAATGCGCTATACTTTGGAGACAATTATTTTTTGCACATGAATGTTTATACTTAATAGATCATAATTTTCTCATTCATATTGATTGTTCAATTAGTAAAAGTGAAATTTTTTTTATCTTTTCAATTGGTATGATTTGAGTTAATTTCAATAGAAATGATATAAAAGAAATCATGCTTTTTGAAATTTGATGGGTATCATAATATTTTTCTTGCAAATCAATTGTTAAATTGAAATAGAGTGAAAATATATTTTTTTATTTTAATTGGTATTATTATGAAAGATATTATGCACTTGAAATCATGAATTTATTAAATTGAATGTATATGGCATTGTTGTCCTTAAAGTTTTAAGTTATGGTACAAGATTTCAACCTAGGCACATATAGCATATTTGGAAGCCATTCACATTTTTGTACCCATACATTACCATTGATATTATTTGGCACTTTCATTAAAATGTATCTTTTGGTGTCAAATGACGATTTTCAATGGTTTATATAAAAAAGTGGGAGAATACTTTTTAAATAAATCTCATTTTTGTACATCTACTTATTGATGATGTCCAAAGGGGGAGAATGCTTGAGCAAAATGAATATCATTTTAATATTTCTTTTGATATGAGAAAAATAGGAAGAGTATGCACTTAACTTAATATTTAAATCTTGTCAAAAAGGGGGATATGATGAATAGGGAGAGTTTTTGATTAATTTGAACTTAAATGTTTATCACTTGAAAATTTAAACGATACTTTTAATTACATTATATTGTTGAATATCTTGGTTATATGCATATTGTGAGCGGGACCCTTGTAAAGACAATTTCATTTTGCTCCTTATTTGTCATCATAAAAAAGGGAGAGATTGTTGCCCTAAATAATGTTTCAACACCCGTTATGATGATAACAAACAAAAGATTTTAATTGTGCAATTAAGTGAATTTACAAGATTTCAACGTTAAGCACAATTGATAACGCAAAATGAAAGCCATGAAATATGAAGATCATATTCAAGTGGCTAAGATCCATGGAGCATGAGAAAACCAAGAAGAAAAAAAAAGAACTTGAAGGACTCAAAGATTTTCAACTGTATTGAATCTGAGAACCTATGTAAGTTTACAACTAATGATCATATTTGTGAAAACTCATAGGATACCTTAGATTGACCATAGAATTCTTAATAACTCATGCAAAACATTTTCTCAAAACTTAAATTGAGTTAAAGAACCCTAAGAAAATGAAAAATAAGTTTCAAAAGAAGTTTGGCAAAAAATATGCAAAAAGTGTTTGAAGAAAATTGATATACCCTGACTATTTTGGTCATAACTTTTTATTTTGATATGAGGCTTGGACCATTGGAAAGTAGACTTTCGGGACTTCAATTTGAACACAAGAATGAGCCTATTTGGAGTCTGGATGAAGGAGATATGATCATTTGAAGTCAAAAAAATAGTGCAATCAAAGTTAATCGACTGAACCTAAGTTAGGCAACTGAACAACCCAAGTCAATCGACTGAACCATCAATTTCAGTCGACTGAAAATGCTACTGGAATGCCAAATTCATGGTTCATTGAGGCTCAGTCGACTGAATCTCTTAAGTCAGTCGACTGAACATGCCAGAAATTCAAATTCTAGGTTATAACGGCTAGTTTGACTTTGGGGTTAAATAATCAAAAATCTTCAATGGCTAGTTCTCGAATTTTTGGCTATAAATAGCTCTCTAAACCTCATATTCAAGTATCCCTCATCTCTCCCACTTTTATACTCTCTTAGTGCTTAAATTCTTGATCCAAATTATCATATTTTTCATAATTTCATTGAAAGAGAGTTTAATTCATTAGAATTTTTCATTGAGCTTTCATATCTATATTCTTTGGGAGTGAATTAGTATGTGCATTCATAGTGTACTCTTCTACTCTTTAAGAGAGTAATTTTCTTATACATCTCTTGTTTCTGCAATTCTTTGTATAACAAGATTCGGGTTTGAATCTTGTGCTTGAGAAGGAAATTTTTCAAGAGAGGTTTCTCCACCTATCGAAAGAGTGGGTATCTCCGCCAACTGAAGGAGAGAGGTATCTCTGCCTATAAGAAGGGATTGTAACTTGAGAAGGGGATATTCTCAAGGGAGGCTTCTCCGCCTATTTGAAGAAGAGAGGCATCTCCGTCTATTGAAGGAGAAACTAGTGAAATCCTCAAAACGGTGTTGTTTGAGCCAAAGACGTTGGTCGAAGTGCCGAACCTTGTAAATCTCGGTGTCGTATCTCTCTAACTCTATTTCTATCTCTTTATTTTTTGCACTTTAATTTCATATATGCTTAAAATTATATGTTAGAGATTAGTTGAGATTGTTTGTGGACGTTTGAGATTACACGTGTTTTAATTGGGTCAATCTTAGCATAAATTTTTAAATACCTAATTACCCCCTCTTGGGATTGCACCTGCACTAATACTATGAACTCCTACCCATTACCCTAGTCCTAAGCCACTTAAGGTCTACTAGGTAATGACAAGTTCTATACGGAGTTATAACAACGCAAACCACTTAGTTTATGTGCCCAAAACCCAAGGGTACTAAGCACCTACCACCTCGTTTATGGGGATTAATCCGAAAGCACGTAGGGACCTACTATGTGCACATATTTGGACTTTCACCGAAGAGCACTACAGGCCCACATCAACACACACTGTCACAGCATATTTATAGAATCATTTAAAAATTATTTAAAATAGTTATACATCAACATATATAAAAAGAGATCCAGTATCCATCAACATGGAGATCATCTAGCATGTAAAAACATGCTTCAATCAAAATGTTTAAAAAGTTGAGATTCAACTCCAATGGTTAGCTCTAAACCTTCAAAACACGTTTTTGTTTTTAAGACTTTCACAAATCTCTTCGTTTTCAAGCCTCATTTTGAAAACTATGAACATCCACAAGTTCAATATCATGTAATAAACTAAGAAAAGCATAAAACATACTTTTTATCCAAACAAATATAGTTTAAACATAAAACATGGCATTCTAGTGAACCTAGGACTCTTGGAAGTCACCCCAATCTCAAAACTCTTCTTTTCACACAAAGGAAGAAAATGATCGACACTAACAGAAAATGTGTTAACACAAACAGCGAAAATGTCGACACAAATAGAAAATGTGTCAACACAAACAACAATAGAATACTCAACCCTAATAGAAGGAAAAAGGGTCGACACTAATAGAAAAAGAGTCGACACCAGTAACAAAAGGTGTCGACACAAACAGTAGAACGTGTCGACATAAAAGAACAGAGAGTTTCAACATAAACAGCCAAAAAAAGAGTCGACACAAACAAAAAAGTGTCAACACAAAAAAAAGTGTTGACATAAACAAAAAAAAGTGTTGACACAAAAAAACAAAATTATCAAATTTCAGAACAGGTACTCAACACCAAAGAAGAAATAGCAAAAAAAAAGGTCGACACAAACAGCGTGCTCAACACCATAGAAGAAAAAAGGGTCGACACAAATAAAAAAGTGTCGACACAAAAAAAAAAGTATTGACACAAAAAAACAAATTTCTCAAATTTCAGAAGAGGTTACTGACAAACCCAAGCTACGGAAACTTCTCAACCCCAAATTAAACTAGCCAAACACCCCATTTTCAACCCATGGACATACACAAGCCCAAAATAACAAGAAAACACCAAAAGGAAAGCTTTAAAATCCCTTTTCATCCAATTGAAATCAACCTAAAGCGATTTTGAACTAAAATCCAACTTTTTGAAACATAAACTAACCTTTCATGTATTTTTCAACGATAAAAACATATATAATTGCACGTAACACTCTTTAAAGATAAGATAGTCTAGGATTCTATCTCGTTGAGTTAAAAACTCGACGCCTCGAATTTTGTAAAAAAACAAATTTTGTCAAAATGAAATTCCGTTCGGATGAACGCGTAGCCCTGGCGAGAATACTAAGAATCCACTACCCGATCGTCAGAAACCGAGCCCGAACCCACAAGAACACTAGAGAGAAGATAGAGATTTTTTTTTTGAAAAATTTGGAAAAAGAAACATAGCTTCCAAGTTTTGAAATATATCTCCACCAAAATATCTAAGGTTAGATATTTATAGGGCACGAAAATATTTTCTTTTTTTTAAAAAAAATTCGCACTACAACACCTAACGGTCCTGGTATCCAACCCAACATGCATTTCTAAACTCGAATATGCATAAAACACACATAAACATATTATTGTAAAAGCAATAAATAACACGTCGAAACGTTATAAAAATTAAAACGGGTCAGATCTCACAATTGCTATCCAAAGAGTTTGGTGGGTTACATTGTCCCAGTATTATAAAATGATGGGATTAATAAGCTAATGTCAACACCACTTGCTTTTAATCTTCTTTATCCTTGTATTTTCTTAACTTTTCTATGCTAGAAAGCTGATGCAAACATTGCTTTGTAAGTTGGGAATTTGTTTGATTGTTGTATATTGCTTATTGTAATAAACTTATATGTGCCCCGATTTTGCATGGCACCGTTTCAATTCTATTGAAAATTGACAAAAAATAAAACTCACACATGCACTGTCATTATGATCTGACATGGCCCCCTCATCTCCCTCTATTATATGATAAACAAACAAAATTCAATTTTCTAGGAGAAAGTATCTCAACAAGAGTTTTAAGTTCAAGAGCTGAATTTTTGAAATATTGTTTTAGTGTTATCACTTCTCTTGCACTTTTATGTAAGGAATTTTACTTAATTTTTAAAAAGGTATTTTTGTAAAAAATTAATCTAATTAAAATTATGTCAAATTAAATAATGTACTATTTATTTTTATATTATTCTACTTTTAATCAAATACTCTTCGATACAAAAAATATTATATTAATAATTTAATTCATAATATTTTAAATACTAATAATTTAAATATATTAATTATTCTATAAAAATAGTTCATCATTCAGTCTGAATTTATTAAATTAACACAATATATATCAATAGAAGATAGTAATTTTTGTTATCCAATGAATAATTTATATTTTATCCGACTTTTGTTTTCTTTTTCAAGAAAACAAATCCAAATTGAAAACCCGCGTTCAATTATAACTTGTCAAATCAAATTAAATAAAATTAATATTTTAATTTGTTCTTTTTTATTCTTTTATTTATTATTTTAAAAACAAAATTCCAAAAATCCTTGACTATGAAAACCCGTGTTCAATTATGACTTGTCAAATCAAATTAAATAAAAATAATTTTTGAATTTGTTTTTTTTATTTCTTTTATTTATTATTTTTAAAAGAAAAATTCTAAAAATCTTTGACCAGTGTGCCACCCAGTTTCTTCCAAATGATGAGTGGTGTTTGATATTGTTAAAATTAATAATTTATAAATTATAATTTAATGTTAAAATTTTAAGTGTTTAATAAAAATTATAATTAATAGTTAAAATAAAAAAAATAATTATAAATTATAATAAAAATTATAAATATTTAAAAAAATTTATAATTTATAACTAAAAACTATTAAAAATTGCTTTACTATACACCCCTATTATAGAATTAAAACCAAAGTTGTACATTGCAGCGTTTAGGACTTGTTTGGCTAAGGGCTCATATGTTTCATAATTATAGTTAACTTTTTTAATTTTTTTAAAAATATTATTTTATTAAATATTATTTTTTATTCATCGTAATTGAAAGAATCTATTTTATTTTATTTTTTATGAAAAAAGAGTTAAATACCACTTAAAAACCGAATCCATGTGTCATGTTGAATTAGGACTTGGGGCTGTCACAACTTTCAGTACTGGGTCAATTCTTTAGTCCGTAAAAAAAAAAAAGGTTATTACAAATCACATCTAGTTGAAAAGATTTTGTTTAACAAAAACATAAACCGGTACGGCTAAGTTAAAAATTAAATAATCAGATCTAATTAATAGTCTGAAAATAGTTTTTATGTTGTGCCACTTTAAGGTTTTTTTTTTTTTTTTTTAAGACTAATATTCCAAATTTATACTAAATGCTTACAAGAGGGATACATAGTGAGTGATGCAATATATATATATATATATATATATATAAAAATGAAAAAGAGATGAAAATTTGAATTCGTTAATTCGAAAACGAATACCGAAAATAACCAACTTTTTTAAACCATTTAATTTTTATGAATACTAAAATTCAAAGAATCAAAATCTTTTTTAATTTACACAGAATATCAAAAGGATTGTGGACGTTCGTCCCGTGAAGCGCCACAAAATCATGCATTCCTCTCGCATTGGCTCCCGCGTGTAATCGGAAAAAAGAAAAATATACTTAAATTCTTATTAATCAACAACTGAATTGCCGTAAAGCCATTAGAACTTATTTATAATGGTAAAATTTTAAATAAAGAGTATCAACCGATTAAAGAAATTGAATCCTATCAAATTTTTAATTAAAAAAATACCAAACAAATATATAAATTTAAAATAAACTTACTTTTGACTACTTAAAATATATAGAAACATGTCAAAACAAGTAACTTCTTAAAAAACTTTATTACCAAAATTATACTTTTCAAAATTATCTCCTATATCATTCTTCCCAACTTAAGAAAACTTGTCATCTGAGTTTTCAAAAAGTTGATAAATCATTGTTTGTCCGCGTCTATTTTGTGCTTTATATTAATCTTCTCCAATAAAATCCTACAACAAAATATTTCAACCACGTTTTTGTTACAAAAAAATAAAATAGATCTTTTTAAACTGAATGCGGAGTAGACTAATTCATGGCAGGTTGCAACACCGATGATGGTGAAGCGATTTTTTTTTGCAATTTTTTTGATATCTTTTTTTTAATATCTCCTCAATAATAAATAGCTTTTCGTCAAGAATTAGTGGTTTATTTCAATCTACAATAGGATCTAGAGTAATATTTAAAGTGAATGACCACTCAACTACATCATCTTTCAAAAGACATGAATTTAGTAGAGGATTGTAAGATTAAACTACCATGATCAACACAACAATATGCTCAGAAAAAACGGCAATCGACTTCATCACAAGACTACTTTTTTTCATTTGCTTTGTCATCTCGTGCATACACATCTTCAATAGCAGTATATCGATCACTACTAACTCTTTGTCGTACCATGATCTAGAATTGAGTACAAATTCTGATATCAACTAATACAGTAACAACCTCAAAAGGAAAAAAAAGAACTTGAATCCGTTGATTTAAGAATTAATGAATACTGAAAGTAAGAACTTTTTAAAACCTCTTAATTCTCTATGAATACCAAAGTTAAATGCATCAATATTTTTGTTGATTCACACAGAATACCAAATAATATAGAAAAGAAAAAATACTTTTAATTTTTTATTAATCAACAACTGAATTGCTGTAAGGCCGTTACAATTTTTTTATAATGGTAAAATCTTAAATAAAATGAATCAACCCATTAAAGAAATCCTATCAAATTTCTAATTAGAAAAAATCACTAAAAAATATAAATTTAAAATAAGCTTACTTTTGACTATTAAAAATATATAAAAACGTGCCAAAACAAGAGGTATTAAAAAAGAAATTTCTTAAAATACTTTATTACCAAAGTTAAAATTTTTCAAATTATCACCTATATGAGAGAGAAAGTGGCTGACTTTATTACTGAATTTTCCAAGGATAAGCTAGCATCAAAGGAAGGTCACACTGAACCACACCCTGAGGAGGGGAAAGATCGTCTTCCGGAACATGAAAACTACAGGTTGACGGGCCTCTAACATCAAAAAAGCAAGGGCTGGAATATTCCTCACCTCACCAAACGGGGTGATCCCGTAACAAGCTATGAAGGTTGTTTCAATGCCTCAAACAATCAAGCTAAGTTTGAAACACTGCTGGCAGGACTGCAAGATGTATTGAAGCTTGGCATTGCAAACCTAGAGGTTTTCAACGATTTTCAACTAGTCATCATTCAACTGATAAGGGAATATGAGGAAAGTGATGACAGAATGGCCAGGTATCTCGACAGAGCTAAAGAGGTCTTAAAGAAGTTTAGAGCAGTAAAAATTGAGCAAGTTGGCCGAGCAAACAATAACCACGCCGATGCTTTGGCAAGCATCGCCTTAGTAACTATAACAACAGAGGAAAGAACAGCCATGGTACAGTTCCTTTTAGGGCCAACCATAGAGGGATCGTTAAAAGTCTTGCCAGCCGAGCAATCACCATGCAGGATGGACCCCATCATAGCATTTTTAAAGCATGACCGTAACACCCCGACCCTTTTTATGGCAACAATATTGTCAGTTTTGGGCAAAGCCCTCATAGTTTTATTCTTCCTAGTAGGTCACCTATTATTGTATTACTCCAGTATGAGCACGCTTAACTGAGTTCTACTAGGGTCTCTACCACTTGAAAAAAGGCCTCGTTGCTATGTAGAGGTCCAAGATTTTTTTATAGCCTATGTACTCTTATCTCATTCCGATGTGGGATACCAAGATATTACAATCCACCCACTTAGGGCTGCACATTCCTGTGTAGTAGTCTACCAGTTCTGGTAGCCTACCAGTCCTTATCAACCCACTCACTTAATAGTCGCTCACATAACACGCGAGACGGTAGAGACCCACACTCGGAGGTGGGGAGAGTCGGCTCTGATACAACTTGTAACACCCCGACCATTCTCATAGTAACAATATTGTCTGCTTTGGGCAAAACCCTCACGATTTTGTTATTCTTAGGAGGTCACTTATCATTGCATTACTCCAGCATGAGAACGCTTAATTGAGTTCTGCTATGGTCTCTACCACCTAAAAAAAGGTCTCGTTGCTATGTAGGGGTCTAAGATTTTTTTTATAGCCTAGGAACTCATTTTCCTTTTCGATGTAGGATACCAAGATATCACAATGACCATCTCCCAATAGAGAAGAGAGAAGCACACAAGGTGATGCCGAAATCAGCTCGTGGTTTTCCCAAATCGACAAGTTGTATCGTCACCCTTACCTTCTATGTGTATACCCCGACTTGGTAGAGGACCTCTTATATGAAATTCATGAAAGAATATATGGCAGCCATATACGAGGACGATCCTTAACACGCCGAGCAATTTTTCAGGAATATTAGTGGTTTTATCTGCAAAAAGACGCCCAGCAGTATGTAGGAAAATGTGAGTAGTGACAAACGTTCTCACCATTTATTCACCAACCCGCTGAGATGCTGAACCCTTTAACCAGCCCCTGGCCGTTTGTATAATGTGGCCATAATATAGTCGGACCCTTCCCCAACATGATCAACAACAAAAAGTTTATAATTACAGCAACTGACTATTTCACCTAATGGGTTGAGGCGAATCCACTCGCCAACATACGAGAGAGGTTGATGTGAAGAAATTTGTATGGAAAAACATGGTCACCAAATTTGAAATCCCATGGGCTCTCATCTCAAACAATGGCACATAGTTTGATGGAAAATTATTTCGACAATTCTGTGATGAACTAAAAATAGAATTCTACAACTCTACTCCGGCATATCTGCAGTGCAACGGCCAGGTAGAGGCTTCAAATAAGATGATCTTAGACAGAATCAAAAAGATGTTAGAAAAAGCAAAAGGGAGATGGGTAGATGAATTGCCGCAGTACTATGGGCCTATCGTACCACACCACGAAGGCCAACTAGAAAAATGCCCTATGCTATGGCTTACGGCACAGAAGCGGTCATACCACTAGAGATCGACCTTCCTACCATAACAACTGATGAGTATGATCTAGAAGAAAATAGGAAGGTACTAGCCAGAGACTTGGATTTAGCCAATGAACGACGCGAGGAGTCATTTCTCAGAATTAAATCCTACCAACAAGAAATGACCCTGGAGTATAACAAGAAGGTCAAACCGAGGGAGTTCGACCTCGGAGGTCTAGTTCTTAGAAAAGTCATGAAAAATACCAAAGTACTAAGGGATGGAAAGCTAGGGCCAAATAGGGAAAGACCTTACAAAATTCAATTAATTGTAGGCCTAGGGGCATACTATCCCGAGGATATAGATGGAAGGGAAGTACCTCTGCTGTTGAGTTCAGCTAACTTAAGGGTATTTTATTATTAAGTACTTTGTATCCCCAAACTTGTACGATCAATGACATTGCCGAAGAATATTTTTTCTATCTCTCACATTCTCAACATGAATTACAATGGCGTGCTTCTTTCTTATTTGAAGCTTGCTCGACCATGAGATTAAAACAATCTCATATATTAAAAAAGTTTCAAGGGTTAGAACAACTCATTTTCATTCGAGGCCAACTCGACTATGAGAATAGAATAATCTCAAGAACTAAAAAAGTTCCAAGTGTTATAACAACCCCTTTTCATTCGAGGCCATCTCGACCATGAAATTATAATAATCTTAGGAACTAAAAATGTTCTAAGGGCTAGAACAACCCATTTTCATTTGAGGCCAGCTTGGCCCAAAGGCCAGTAGACCTTAGGAAAATATTAACATTTTCCTAAGTTTGGGAGCAAGTCCCACCACTCCTAGGATGAGCTCGGCTCATCCGAGAGAGGCACATACATTTAAAGAGAAGTTTGAAGAATGAAAGAAGGGAAAACATAATTTTCAAGAGAGACACAAGTTTGAAGCAAATAACGTTCATTCATTACTTCAGCAAAGCTTTTACAGTAAGTGGAGTCCGGCCTTACAATGATAGAAATGGTTGAGACTCGAAACTTACAAAAAACAAGAAAACAAAAGTATGTTGAAGAAGGGGAACCACTATGCTGAAGGAGGTGAACCACTATGTGGAAGAAGGAGGGAGCTCCGGCCAGGAAGAAGAGGAACTACTATATTAATTGCCCCCACCTACCTCCAACGGTCATGAGCTTATATAAGTTCTTGGAAGCTCATGACCGTTAGGGTGTTAAAGAATTTGATCAATTGGTGTTGACACACTTGATAGGCTTCAAGTGTACTTTGCCTTAAGAGTGTTTGACTCAATTT
>JAUMHN010443393.1:0-11255 GCA_032360265.1 Heliamphora ciliata
TTAGATTAACTATACCACAAGAAAAAGATTAAGCAAATTAACAGTATTATTAATTAAAAAGTTTATTAAAAATTTAATTAATAATCTTGAATTTCAAAATTTTAAAAATAATTAAAATAAAATAAAAATATAAAACCTCAATATCACAAGAAATAGGAGAGAGAGAGAGAGAGAGAGAGAGAGAGAGAGAGAGAGAGAGAGCATTAAACTTGGAAAGTCATAGCTTCACATGCTAATTGGCGCGAACCAACGTGATAAAGTGAATGCCACCAGTGTTCTTTTGGGTTAAATTTTGGACTCATTTTAGGAGACCATAGAATAACTGTCTTTATTATCTTATCCACATTTATTTTCACACTCACAAATTCATTATTACTTTAAGGATATTATCGTGAATGACCACTAACACTTCATTTTATAAGGGTGCTAGTAATATTTTAAATTGTAAGAGGTAACCTCACAACTTTCATTAAATTCAAGAGGTATAAGTAATTTATACTATAAGTCATTCCAATTTAATACTATTTACAGTCTAGTTTAAAAACAAAAAATATACTAACCAAATAAATTAAAATATGTGTCATATATATTATTAGGTTTAATTTCAATACTTATGCAATATTTAAAAATGTGTGAGATTAATAGTATCTTAAATCCAATCTTCTATTTAAATTTCTTCACAAAATATGCTTTTGCATCCATAGATATGCAATTTGACGTGAGCACTTGTGTATAATGGTGGAACTCAATTAACTGGTCAAAATTAACACGATCTTGCTATAAATTTTGAAATTTTTATTTATTTATGTTTTTATTAAAATTTTCATCTTTTGGATTTTTTTTAAAATTATATTGATGAAAAACATTAACAATTAAAATATTTAATTAAAAAAAAGGAAATTGACTAATATTAAAATAAATAATATAAAATTTAACTTATTGTTTATTTTTGTCATTTTTAAAACATTTTTCTTGAAACATTTTAGTCAATCCTTTTAAAAAAATTTTTAGCTTTTCTTTTATTTTGGGGACTAATTTGTTTTTCTGGCTTGTCAAGAATTAAAAAAATATAATAATTTTATCAAATAATAAAAAATTAATAAAAAGTATAAATATAAGTAAAATACAATTTGGCCATGCTGCTAGGGAGATGCGGAGAGATGGAGGAGGGTCGTGTCGATACCCAGCGAAGGGGCAGAGCACGAACGGTAAGACGCTATTCGGCAGAGCACGAACGGTAAGAAGCCATTCGTCTTCTTCAGCTTCTTCCAGCGAATCATATTTTTCTTCCACGAGAAATGCTATGCCTTCAAACCCTATCCCTAATAACAATACCAACGTTACTGGCAATTCGTATGAAGCCGTTATTTCAAATATTGGGTACTCGAAGCACACGAATACCCAACAACCACCGCTACAATTGCAACAGTCGCAAGGAGATGATGGGGAAGAAAATTTCATTCTGTCATCCTCCATAGTTGGAACTTGCCCTTTTATGTGCCCTGGTTTGTATATTCTATCGTAATTTTCACTGTTATGTTTTAATTTTTTTAATTGTATTTCTATGCAAATTGCAATTACATCCGCCTGTTACATTTATTCATGATATTGATCTCTTCCATTTTTTTTAAAAGTAATTGAATGGCTGAGCCTATGGGTCCTGATTGATTACTCAGGCATTTTAGCTTTTTGCTAGAAACACAAAAATAAAAATAAAATAACAACCTAGCTAGTTTGACAGAAATGCTAAAAAGCTAGAGTCAAATTAAAACACTAATTCGTAGAATATTCTATTCAAATTATTATCTCATTCTATAAGATAATAATACCCTTATTTTATAACTTATTTTTTTTAACAATGACAACTATGTATATTCGTTATAATTAACTATATAAAATGGTAGTACTATTTTATTTGTAAACCTGCTTGATTAGTAGTTTTTGAACTCATTTTCTCTTTTCATTTTTTTAAAAAGTGGGAAAATACATTTGGTTGAGTTTTTCGGGCATTCTTTTCCAAAAAAATGAGTAAAAACTTAAGAAGAATAGAAAAAAGTGAGAACCACAAAAAATTGTTTTGGAAATTTTCTAACCCAATTCTTTGAAAAAATTGAAAGCACGGGACCGTGCATCATTCTCGTTCTCGTTGGCCTCTCATCCTCATTGGCCTCTCATCCTCGTCGTTGACCTGTTATTGTGGTCATCGGTCTCTCATCGTTGTCGTTGAGCTCTCATTGCCGTCGTTGACCTGTCATCGTGGTTGTCACGCCCTAAACTCCGGATTACGTGAACGCCCACAAACAACCATACATAATATCCAACCGGATGTTCACTCTCAGATAAAAACATACATGCATTGAATATAATTACCAACCGGCTTACAAAACACGGTTCTAACACCGAAAACATGTATACATACATGGTCCAAAAAGAAACAAAAAGGAAGACTACAGATCTTCCGCTCCTTCGGCACCTCCGGATCAACCTGCATGACCTGTATTTGAAAAACATTTAAAATCTCACACCGTGAGCCAAAACTCAGTAGAAACTAGCCAAAAATGAAATAAAAGCTAAACATGTTAAGAAAACAATGTGCGGTTTTCGACTCTCTTTCAAGCCTTAAAACAGTTTTTCATGATCAATGAGATGCAAAGGATAAGAAACTTTTTGACTCTCACGAGACTCGAAAAAGGTTTGAAAATAATTTTATATCACGACTCATAAGAGTCTTGAAAACAGTTTGAAAACGGTTTTATATCACGACTCACACGAGTCTCGAAAATAGTTTGATATATATATCTACTAGAATGCTTTACAAGTAAAGATCGACTCTTATGACCCTCGACTGCCACGAGCCCCACATGCAACACAGATATAAACATAGACTCTTCCAAGCCCCAGCAACAGTTCTATCAATTACATAATGATTCATACGCAACACATGCAACTCTTACCACGTAACACATGCCATCCACGCAACGCAACACATGCAACTTCTCGGGTTTTCACTGAAGGACCAATGTACGCCCCACTAATGCATTGTTAATAAGAGTTAACATATATTGGATCGTTAACCAGAGTTAACGTACGCAACACACGCAACCCATGCATTTTCATGGATTTTCACTGCAGGACCATATACGCCCCTCATTATGCATCTTCACAGGTTTTCACTTTAGGACCATATACGCCCCTCATTATGTATATTTAAAATTAGAGTTTAAACACACAAAACATCTTCACGGGTTCTCACCGTAGGACCAATATACGCCCCTCATTATGGATTGTTAACCAGAGTTAACCCATGCAACACATGTAACTCACGCGACACACGGACCCCACGTAATCCATACCTAAATAGAACAAGAGTTTTAGATATACCAAGACCACATATCCGTCCTACAACATGCATGAATAAAATTAGAGTTTTAAATGCACAAAGTCACGTATAAACACTACGTTTCACATAACGACACCACTTGCCACATAACCCTTCACGACATAACATGCCACGACATTACATGCTACACACCTGACACTACCAACAACTTATAGAACAAGACCTACCCGAAGGCCAACTCCAAACCTCTCACAAAATGGTTTTCATAAACGTTTCCACAAAACACCGGCTTTTCCCAAAACCCTCATCTTTTAGAAAAAGAGCATCGAACCCAACACGTCCCCCACCCAACGATGAATAAACACCACGCACACAACCGTGCACCAACACCCTGCATCTAACCATGCACGTCACCCCCGAGAACGGCAACAAGACCTAATCAAACTCTTGAGGCCACATCACGACCCCCAAAACAACAATACAACCCCAACAGCACTTCAGTCAACTGAACCCCATAATTCAGTTGACTGAAAGGCTATTGGAAACCAAAAACCCAACACAGAACCAACCCAGTCGACTGAACCCCCAAACCCAGTCGATTGGATCAACACACTGTCGACCCAGTCGACTGAACCACCCAGTCCAGTCGACTGGACCACAGCGGAAACCTAACCCGAGCTACGGATCCAGCCATCCCAAATCGAAGCATCCAAACTCCCTTTCAACACCCTCGAACATACCCAAGCCCAAAACTACTAAGAAACACCGAAAGAAACGCCTCAAAACCCGTTTCCTCCAACCGAAAACAATACAAAACGATTTTGAACCAAAACTCGACTTTTCAAAACATAAATCGATTTTTCATACATTTTTAAACGGTAAAAATACACACGATTACACGTAGCACCCTTATAAGATATGAAAGTCTAGAATTCTACCTCGATGAGTTAAAAACTCGACGCCTCGAACCACATGCAAAACGAACTTCGTCAGAACGAAATTCTGTCCTGATGAAAGCGTTGCCCATCGCGAGGATACTAAGGATTTGCTATCTGATCGTCGAAAATCAAGTCCTTGGCCCCCGAGAAGTTAGAGAGAAGGCAGAGCTTTTTGTTTGATTCAAATCTAGAGAGATGAAATATCTAATGAAAATATCTAAAGACAGATATTTATAGACTTGCGAAAATATCTTTTTTTATAAAAAAATCGCACCATACGCCCAACGGCTCCGGGAACCAACCCCACATCATATCTAAGCCCGATTATGCATAAAACGCATGTCAACATGCCGTAAAGAAAACGATAAACAACGCGTCGAAAAACGCTGAAAAAGAAAATGGGTCAGGGTCTCACAGTGGTCGTCGGTTTCTAAAAGCCTTAGAGATTCGAAAGAGGGAGACGATTTCTTGCCGTCATTAACCTCTCGTTGTCAGTTTCTAAAAACCTTAGAGATTCGAAAGAGGGAGACGAGGACTCCTACTGTGAATGAATTGCGAGGCAGATCGCACAGAGATCTTTTGAGGTTTTTTGTCCTCATTTTACGGTTGGATCCGATTAAATATTTGGACCCATTTGCTTGTTTCGGTGGATTTGATGCTCATTGATCTGAATTTGTTTTGGTTTCTTCCCCAATTCGTTTGATTTTATGAGTCTTTTTTGAGTTCTCATCGTATCTCTGGGTTTGTTTAGCAGTTTTTTCATTTTTTCTTGTACTCAGAAACAAACCCATTCTCTCACAACCAAATGCAATTTCTCTTTTCAAAATATTATTAAACTGTTTCTCAAATTCATTTTTACAAAACAGTTTTCAAATTACAATTTTGAAGAACGCAACCAGACGATAACTTTTTACTTAATCAACAACTAAAAAAAAACTAGCTTAAAAGCTAATTTACCAAACAATCTACTTTGGACTCAATTTAGTTCTCTCCCCCCTAAAAACGCTAAAAAGCAAAGAAGCCCAATCAGTCTGCTGCTTATGCTGGTGTCATTAAGCATGAGAAAAAAGGCTGGTTAATGCTGCTGCATTTACTCATGGTAATTATTCTTATGGTGAAATGTCACTTTCCTAATGACCATTTCTCAATCTCAAACATTTTCACAGTTTTGACCTTAAGTCCAAAGATCATCCCTTCCGAATCAAGGTTGGGTGCCAAAGAACATGGTAACTAATCTAGTTCCACAAACCACAAATTTATGGGCTACTAACCCAAAGGACATGGTCTTCTATCCCATGAGTTTACAAGCTCTCACCGAAAAGGCATCTCTAACCACTTCTTAATTTAAGTAGCCATCCTAAACCCACAAAATCTGGTCTTAATTTTACAAGTTTCAAAACCAAATCTCTTACGACAACTTTCCAAAGCTCAAGTTTTCTTTCAAAACCCAAGTCTAAAGACTCCTTTTCATAAACTTTAATGAAAGATATAAGTTTGAAAATCCATGTTTTGATGAAGTATTATGAAAATGTTATGATATGTAAATTAGTGCAAGAAAAGTGACGGCACAAGTTTTATTTAAAGCATAACAAGTAGTATAAGTTATCATAAATGGCCGTCAATCTATCTATAACCTAGCCAGATCCGGTGTGGCATTATCAAGGCATGAGTACATGATATACACATGGGCATGTAGAGATAGCATTTTCAAAACTATCATAAGATATAAGCATGGAAAGCAAGTATACTAACTTCCATACTAAATAGATGCTACATCACATACAAGGTAACATTTTCATTTAATTTAGTAAGAAACCCACCTCTAGAGCTTTCCAAACTTCAAATCAAGAGGGATGATGCCATCCCAAGGGTAGTTAGTGATCCTTGAAAGCATGTACAAGCTTAAGAATAGGTGGGTGGACTAGGTTCTCTTAACACTTCGTCACAAACTCAATGAAGATGGAAGAACCAAGTGTGGGAAAAGAGCGAGAACCCAAAGAGAGGAACACTGCCCCTGATGGATTGAGTGGGATGGGATTTTGTACATGTTTGATATCAATCTACTAGTTTGGAATTTGTATTCTTCTGCCATATTTCTATAAGTTTACCTAAAAATTATAAGAGGACTACATGTTTTGTACGGTTAGGCTTTTAGTTATCCTTGATTACTGGCTGATCTCGACCTTAACCTAGCTCAGGTAGGGAGGAGGTTGCAACAAGAATAAATGCACAGCCATGTCCTCATTCTGTCCTTTCCTTTTCTCTTTATTTATCTCTTCTTTTCTCTATTCTAGTTTTTTTGTTTTCTCAATCGAGTTCTAGACATCTCCTTTGTTCTCTTATCATTCTGTTTTAACAGAAAATGGGAAAACAAAATTTGATTTGTTCCAGGGTCGTGATGTGTCAAAACAAATCATTGTTACTGCAAAATATGTAGCGATTTGATGTGCTTTGTCATATTTCATTACGTTTCGATAGAAGTTGGGATTTCGATTTTCCACTACTATTCGTGTTAGTTTCTTTAGAAATGGTATCATTTTGGTCTTTCCGATGGGTGCACGGTTTTAATTATTGGCCAATATATAGGGTATGGGTTGATATGTCTTGGTTTTGACCTCTCAATGGCGTTACGCATTGGTATACGGATGGAAATGGAAATCGTTAGTATATCAGCCCGTTCCCAAAATGCATTGATTCATAGCTGATTCTATACTTGGTTCTTGGCCGACATGGTTGATGATGCGACCAATTTGGATGCTTTAAAGATCTTTTTTTTGGTGATTTTTAAAAATTTACAACTATCACCCCATTCTCGATAAAGTATAATTTGCTATTCCCAATACCATTACACAGTGAGCATTATAGTTATGCATCCGGTTCAAAATAGAATTTTGAACCTTTCCGACAAGTTGAATATAAAAGAAAGTTGTAATGTATCAAAACCTTATATGATCGCATCCAAACTATGCAAATTTTGATGAGCTGAATTATGTTATGCATTGTCCAATTTTGGTGCTTGTGTGCCTGCCTGTGCTTGATGTTCTATAAAGATATATGTTCCATGTAAATTTGTCTATTATCTTAAAGGATGCATACACTTTTTATCTAACGTTAATTAATCTTCTTAAATGGTTATTACTTAAACATGCTATTGATAATTGATGAGCCTTGTTACATAGTGTTTTTTTTTTCTTTTTTAATTTGAATTTCGCATAAACCCAAACTAATCCTTTTACTTGTGGGATTGAATTTTGAAGAGAACCTTTGAGTTTTATTTGCATTAAGTACCATTTGTAATTTGCGTAGAAGTATTAGAGCACCTTTTCCATTTGTTTCTTTTGTTTATACAGTTGATGAATGGGTGCAACGCGAGCGTTCACATGATTTATCTTTCTTCGAGAGGTTAAATGGAAATCCTGGAAAAACATCTTCAAGTCTTGCTGTCAAAAAGGTGATCTCTCAGTTTTTTTTTTTTTTGTCATTTAAAATTTTAGAAAAGTAAAAAACCATTACATAGGTACTTGGGGCATACCCAGGTCCACATAAATATAATTAAGTATCAGTGTCAAGAACACAAAGGCAGAAGATGTCTACCATGATAACAAAACACAAACTTGTACATCCTGCAAAATTAATCTTACAAACAAACATTTTGAACAAAAGCAAATAGCAACAGGGAATCTAGTTTGTCAATTGCCATCACCATTGCAATGATCATCATAGCTGAAACCTCACACAAAATAACCAAAAATCCTCTGAGCTCCCAGCAAAATGTTGCTACTCTTCAAACAGAACACCTCCCAGTAATTTCCTCCCGAAATTTCCTCCAATATGACCTCTTCTCTTCTTTTCCCATCCTAGAAGATTCTGTTATTTCATTCTCTCTGTATCAAGTAAACAGTGGTAGACAAAACTAACTTCTACAGAGTGATATGCAGAGATTTTCCCTTATGTTCAGATGGCAAAAAATCCACCCATTCTTTCCAACTGTTCCTGTACCATTGGATGTTACACTTAACTGAGCATACAAGATCATACATGACATACACGAATAATTGACCTAGGAGGAGGAGAGCTTCTCTCTCTAGAGAGCTCTCCCCAAAAGCTCCCATGGTAACTTCAAGCTGCTTCTGAAGGCCATGAAACATGTTACTTTAGTTGACTCATGTCATTGCTTAGATGGTGATTAACCATTCATGGAGTTCTCCTACTACGGTTGAGGTGGAAACAACTGGGTCTTGCTTCGAAGCCCGTTGGTCATTGCTTTGTTTTGGACATGGATTTCTTCTAAGATCTGGTCGAGTTCTTTTCGCATAAACTGAACTTCGATTCGATATGTTTTTGGTAAAATCTGAAGATCTTTGTATATTGTGGTTCAGTTTGTTTTGTTTGGTTGTCCTTTTGATCGGAAGTTTGAGACGAGTTCTATAAACAGAAATCGCCTTTACTTTATGCGATGTTGATAATAGGGATATTTTGGATTTTGTTAAGCTTCGCTTCATGCAAGTATAGATTTTCTGTAACTGGTTTTCCAAGAGTAACTGGTTAGAGTAAATTAGGTTTAACTTTGATTTGGTAGCTTTTGAGTTTCCTGGTTTTTGGCAATATCTGTTGATCATGGCTTTGCGGAATCATGGATTTATAGATGAGATTATGAGCAAGGTCAGTGTTTCATTTTTTGAACTTGTATTCCGGACCAGAAGCGGGTTTTCTTCAGAACTTTTTGCTTTATTGATAGATCTGGAAAGAGCTGTTGCTACCTTTAATGGTCAATGTTCAATGGTCTGGTTGCCTCTTGAGGAAGACGAAGTCAGGTCATGTGCATGGTGCGGTTGGGCTTTTCCCTAGGGTGCTGTCAGATTTTGGGGCAGTGTGAAGGCTAGTAAGAGCAGAGCAGTTGTCACGCCCCCGATCCCGAGGCACGTGAACCCCACGTGACAATCCAATGTTATTGATCAAATAACAGAAAACCTTCTTATAATTCAATTCATGGTCGAACCTCCTTTAAAGAAGAAAACTTTTGAACTTGGCATATTTTAAAAAGTTGTCTTGTTTCAAACTTTAAAAAAAATTCTAAGTGTAAAAATTAAAAATTTCGGCAGAGTTTCCTCTATTTTTCAGATAATCCCAAATTATTTGATAACCTGTCAAACTCAAATAACATAATATACTTAGGCACAGCTTAAATTTCAACTCCCAATCACAGTTAAAACTACTTACTAGCTATATTCTCCGTTTCATTATATGTACAATCATTTTCCAAATGAAAGTCCACAACATTAAGAAACTTACATGCATGTTACCCATTCATTCATCATCTCAAACTCAATTCATTTATCACAACAATTACATTCATCCAAGAGATACCTTTCTTTTCCTTAAACATTTCAAAACATAAGTTTTATAAGCACGTACTTAGAATATCAATACATATACATGATTCTTGCATTCATTCAAAAGTTTCCCAATATCTTTACAAGTTACAAAATAAATGATTTACAGTTTTGAATTACAAACATAAACACTTCTTCAAAACTCAATCCAAGATTAAGCATCTCTATGAGTATTTCAATTTCACTTGAAGTTGTAAAAAAAAATCTGTAACCACAATCGTGAGTCGAAGCTCATGGAATAAAGACTAGCTAAGGTGTAATGCATGATATGTGAAGTGTGAGGAGCATGCTATTATGCAATCACATTCAAGTCACTCGTATAACCCATTGTTACCCCTCATCCTTTGGTTCTTTAACCATTTACCCTTATTCTTTCATATCAAAAACATTAAATTCTTATTTCAATTCATCAGTTTCCTTGTTCTCATATCTCTTTAATTCTTTACCTAAGTTCATTTATCTTATTATGTAAATTTCGACTCATCGTCTTTCCTCAAAATTAAAATTTCACTTTTATTCATTCCTTGTAAACCCTTACTGTTAAGATTGATGAATGAACGAAGAATAATAAGAAAGAGTTGAGAAAGAATATGAGAGAGTTATTCTGATGGTGAAAAGAGAAGTGCACCCAAAATTAGGGTTTAACTCTCTTACCACTATTATTTATATAATAAGACAAGCATACCAAAAATACAATAATTACCCTAACTTAACACTCTCCCTTAAGTTGATGCATAGATATTTTTTATACCCAATTTGCATATAATGGAGTGAAACACTTTAATACTAAGCCTTTTAGTAAAAATATCTGCTAATTGATCTGCAGACTTTACAAATGATATACAAATTGAACACCCTTGCATAGGTTTTTCTTAATGAAGTGTCTGTCAATCTCAATATGCTTCGTTTTGTCATGTTGTACTGAGTTATAAGCAATGTTGATGGTAGCTTTTTCATCGTAATATAACTTCATAGACTTTTCACACTCAAATCCCAGATCCTTCAATAGAATTTGGAGCCAGAGAAGTTGACAAATGCCATGTGCTATAGCCCTGTTCTCAGCCTTTGCACTTGATCTAGTTACCACTGTTTGCTTTTTATTTCGCCAAGTAACTAGATTACCTCCTACAAACGTGCAATATCTTGATGTAGACCGCCTATCATCAATTGAACCAGCCTAGTCCGTATCCGTGAATGCTTCTAATTTCATGTGAAAATGATTGGAAAACAGAAGTCCTTTTCCTGGAGCAGACTTAAGATACTGCAAAATGTGATAAACGGCATCAAGATGCACACTACGGGGATCATGCATAAATTGACTAACAACCTCTACAGCATATGCAATATCAGGTCTAGTATGCGATAGATATATTAATCTTCCCACAAGCCTCTGAAATCTGCCCTTGTCAGTTGGTTCGTCGTCACCACTACTGAGACGATGATTAGCCTAATAGGCGAATCTGCTGGTCGACAACCCAACATGCCAGTTTCCTCGAAGAGATCAAGAATGTACTTTCGTTGGGACATGAAGATGCCATTCTCTGATATAGCAATCTCAATCCCAAGAAAGTATCGTAACGCCCC
>JAUMHN010443414.1:0-11254 GCA_032360265.1 Heliamphora ciliata
GTATGTTGAGGCGGTTTTGAGTTCAAACCCTAGAAGTGTGGTTAAGATTGAGTGTGATGTGGATAGTAAACGGTTCAAAAGATTGTTTGTGGCATTTGATGCTTGTATCAAATGTTTCAATCACTGTCGGCCTTTATTGTCTCTTGATGGGACATTTTTAAAAGAGAGATATAAAGGTTGCTTGCTTGCTGCTACAGGAAACGAAAGTCATCCTAAAATATACTAGGCGCTTCTTCCCCACATATCCTAACTGGGCATTTTACTATTTTGTCGAGCGGCGAAATAAGTAGAGGAAAGAAAGAGAACACACTGACTCTTATTACTGATTTCATTCAAAAGCATAGGAAGAAAGCTACTCAACCAAAGCAAATAGCAAGCTGAAAAATGCTAGCTTTAACTTGAAAATGCGAAAAGAAAGAACAACTATGTAAGTTAACCTTAGCTAGTCCGTAGGTCCGTTAAGGATGCTAATCAAGATTTGGACAATTACTTTAACAGAACAGATAAATTTATCAGTTAATGAGTTATTCCTATTATAGTAAAATAGATAAACTTATCTGTTTTATGATGTTGTGCTTGTTATAGTGGACAGATAAATTTATCTGTTAAAAAAGAATGCACATAATGGGACCGATAAATATGTATGTTTGTTACTATAAAATAGATAAATTTATTTATTATCGTTGTTGTATTTGTTATAAAAGATAAATAAATTTATTTGTGTTTGATAACAAACAGAGATACGATTATGTGTTAAAGATGTTGTATTTGTTATAGTGAACAGATAAATTTATCTGTTCATGCATGAAACTTTACGTGTTCTGGAAATAAGACAGGTAAATGTATATGTGGTCATTTTATAGTGGATAGATAAATTTATCTGTTCACGTTGTTGTGCTTGCTATAGTGGATAAATAAATTTATCTGTGTTTGATAACAAATACAGATACATTTATCTGTTGAAGATATTGCTTTTGTTATAGTACATAGATAAATTTATCTGTTCATACATGAAGTTTTACGTGTTTTTCAAAAAAGATAAATAAATTTATCTGTGGTTATTTTACGTGATTTAAATGAGACAGATAAATTTATTCGTATTTTATACGTGCCTTCAAATGTACAGATATATTTATTTGTGATCTTTAAAAATGCTATCGACAGTACAAATAAACTTATCTGTTAAGAATATTTTGTTTAATACTTATATATGCTTTTTGTTGTTGTTGTAGGTTTGTTTTCTTTAGCATTTGTTGTAGTTGATTCTGAGAATGAGAATAATTGGTTTTAGTTGTTAAGTATATTGTCTTGGATTTTATGTGGTCGTTCAATTACATTTATAAATAATCGGCATGCTGCACTAGTTTAGCATGTTCCAATGTTGTTTAGTAATGGATATCATGCATACTGTTTGCAACATTTGAAAGCTAATTTGAGGGATAGATATTCAGGGCGTTTGTCTAATTCATTTCAAAAACGTATGGTGTATTTGTTTTCAAATTGTGCATATGCTCCTTTAGTTAAAAATTTTCAAGAGAAGTTGAAAATATTTTTAGAAGAGGGTGGTAGTAAAGCTCATGAATTTATTTGTAATTTGTCATTTGAGAATTGAAGCAATGCATTTTTTAAAGGTAATCGTCATGGTGAGATGTGTTCGAATGCTTTAGAATCTTTTAATAATTTGATTAGTGATGCTCGTCACTTGCCAATTACAAAATTGGTTGATAAAATAAGGATTCAAATTATGAAACAAATGTGTGATAGGAGAGAAGCTTCAAAGGAGTGAAAATCTATTGTTTGTCCTAACATGGATAAAAAATTGATCGATGTATTTAATAAGGGTAGGACCTGGACAATTAGTTCTTCTAGCTCATTTGTGTTTGAGGTTCATTCTTTTCCTTTAGTGGTGGTTGACATTTATGAGAGGACTTGCAGTTGTTTTCGGTGGTAGGTTAATGGATTTTCATGTCCCCATGCTGTGACGGCTATTTAAAAGAGTGAAAAATATATTACTTTATACATTAACCCGTTGTTTACTGTAAAAGCGTTTCAGTTATCATACAAGGAATGTATATTCCCAATTCCAACAGTTGACATTCCTAATTTTGAAGGAGAAACTATTGGTATTATGCCTCCTTTGACTAGGAGGCTACCTGGTAGATCTAAAATTCAGAGGATTCGTTCAAAAGGTGAAAGTATTAGGCAAATAAGAAGCGAAAGGTGTGAAAAGTTGGGAAAGCACAATCGGAAAACTTACAAGGAGCCAATTTGAATGTTCATTTTTTTTTCATTTGATTTTTAGTTTGTATAGCTGGAAAAGCTGTAACACTTGATTTGTAATAAAAACTGAATTTTGTGCCTTACTTGTTCCTTTTCATAATAGGACAGATAAATTTATCTGTTAAGAATTTTGGCCCTCTTTATGCTTTATCATAATAGTACAGATAAATTTATCTGTTAATGATTTGTGTCTTGCTTATTCCTTTTCACAATAGTACAGATAAATTCCTTTTCACAATAGTACAGATAAATTTATCTGTTAAGAATTTGGGCCCTCTTTATACTTTATCATAATAGTACAGATAAATTTATCTGTTAATGATTTATGCCTTACTTATTTCTTTTCACAATAGTGCAGATAAATTTATCTGTTAAGGATTTGGGTCCTCTTTATATTTTATCATAATAGTACAGATAAATTTATCTGTTAATAATTTGTGCCTTACTTATTCCTTTTCACAATAGTACAGATAAATTTGTATGTTCTTACTTATCCTTTTGTATGAACTAACAGATAAATTTATCTGTTAGACTGTTCTATCGTCTTTAGATAAATTTACTTGTTCTTTTGTATGAATTGTGTTTAGCTTAACAGATAAATTTATCTGTTAATGATTTGAGCCCTCTTTATACTTTATATAATAGTAGATATACATTTATTTGTTAGTGACTTGTGCCTTACTTGTCATTTTCACAATAGTACATGTACATTTACATGTGCACTTAGATGTGCTTTCACATGTACAGATAAATTTATATCTTGAGACACAACAGTTATATTCTATTAACGATACAGATATATTTATCTATACACATTAAATGTGCTTTCAAATGTACAGATAAATTTATCTGTGCATTTTGTATTCACATCAAAGAACAACGAATTTATATCAAAAAATATTATAAACAACAGTTTTTAGATTAATCAAGTGTTTTTAAAGCCAGAAAAACAAAAACGTGTTTCCCAATCAACCACATAAAAATAAAAGTCTTTTAGATGCATAGAGTAATGTTTAAAAGGATTAAAAGATCAGATAGAGAAGGTGATCTAGGATTCAGCTTGCGAGACATAAGGCATCGCATCAAGATCCTTGGACGGTGAACCACCAATTGTGGATGCATCATCCTCCTCCTCAGACTAGATGAGTGAAAAGTCCTGATCGGGAAAGGCCACTTGAACTTGTTGACAGAAGGTCTCATAACCGTGGTCCCACTACTCAGCCATCTGCATCCTGACAATAGTAAAGTCCATGTGCATGGCTATGCGGTTGGTGATTAACTGTTCTAGCTCTCAAGTGGATTTGAACTCGGCCAAAAATGCAACCCTTCCCTTGGCATTCTGAAATTCCAGCTCCCTGCACTTGAACTCCAAGTCAACTATCATCGAAGGACGTATTAGTTTATTATTGAATGTCCTCTTGGTATTTTTATCTTTAGGGTTTCGTATAAACCCTAAAGATGTATTAGTTTATTATTGAACTTCAGGTCAACTATCAACGAAGGACCTCTTTCTATTATTTTAAATTTTTTCAAAATTTTGATGAGATGAATCAAAAATATAAAAAAAATAGATAAACGATAAAAATTACGGGTTTAGGGTTTAGCCATAATTTTTAAAATTACGCGATGATAATGACTCGTTTCTACTCGTTCCTCAATATCGATATATCAACTCAGTATCGATAAAGTTCTCTGTATCTTTAACAAAATGTAAAAGGTCCACAGATAAATTTACATCTACGATATATGAAAAGATAAATGTATCAGAAGTTATGTAAATGAAGAGATAAATTTATCTGTTCATTTAAAAAAACGTTTAAAGTGCACAGATAAAATTATCTGTATCGTTAAAAAATACAAACATATCAACAAATAAATTTACCTGTACGATTTGAAGAACGTTAAAATAGCATAGATAAATTTATATCTCTTATTTGAATAACGTGAAAAGTTACGTAAATGAACAGATAAATGTATCTGTCTTGTTTAAAAAACGTGAGAAGTTATGTAAATGAACAGATAAATATATCTGTTCATTTAAAACCACATTTAAAGTACACAGATAAAATTATATGTATCTTAGTAGAATGTAAAAGGTCCACAGTTAAATTTTCCTGTAGGATTTGAAAAACATTAACATTGCACAGATAAATATATCTGTCTTGCTAGACACAGATAAAGTTATCTGTATCGTTAAAGAATGCAAATATGTCCACAAATAAATTTACCTGTATAATTTGAAGAACGTTAAAATGGCATAGATAAATTTACCTTTCTTGTTTGAACAATGTGAGAAGTTACGTAAATGAACAGATAAATGTATCTGACTTATTTCAAAATTGTGAGAAGTTATGTAAATGAACAGATAAATTTATCTGTGCATTTAAAAGCACATTTAAAGTGCACAAATAAAGTTATCTGTATCGTTAATAGAATATAAAAGGTCCACAGATAAAATTACCTGTAGGATTTGAAGAACGTTAACATGCCACAGATAAATATATGTCTTGTTGGAACAACGTGAGAAGTTGAGTAAATAAACAGATAATTGTATCTGTCTTGTTTGAATAAAATGAGAAGTTATATAAATGAACAGATAAATTTATCTGGACATTTGAAAGCATATTTAAAGTGCACAGATAAAGTTATCTGTATTGTTAACAGAAAGTAAAAGGTCAACAGATAAATTTACTTGTACCATTTGAAGAATGTTAAAATGGTACAGATACATTTATCTGTCTTGTTGGAACAACGTGATACGTTATGTAAATGAACATATAAATGTATTTGTCTTGCTTAAATAACGTGACAAATTATGTAAATGAACAGATATATTTATCTGTGCATTTCAAAGTACATTTAAATGTGTACAGATAAATTTATCTAAATCATTTAAACGTTACAGATAAATTTATATGTCCCATCGAACTAACGTTTAATGTTTTATTGTTGAATAAATAAATTTATCTGTATTATTTAAAACATGTTTATTTCAAGCAGATAAATATATTTGTTTCATGTTTCATTTAGACAAATGTATAGTGCTTGTTTTTTTCAATTTTAACATATAGATTTATATATTGCAGCAATGGCCAAGGAACGAGGAAATAGAGTCCTTGAAGATACCTCAAAAAAAGCAAGTCCTAAAAAAGCAAATCCTAAAAAAGCGAAGAATCAAAAGGTTTCACCAAAAAAAGAATAATCTAATCCTAGACTGAAAGAGAACTATGTTCCACAATACCGCTCAAACATTCTTGCTACTATGAGACTGCTGAAGAATATCAATTTCACTGACAAGCAAGTAAAAGAATTGAAGAAAACTCCTTTCTGGATTTTGATTGAAGGCATTATTATCAACAAGGTGCAGGAGCAAGATGTCAAAAAGTTTAATGTCAAAAAGTTTGATGACAATATTGTTTCAGTAATAAGAACATATATTCAGGAAAAATATCAGTTCAAATTGGAGCAAAAGACAGTGAACTTTACAGATGAAGATGTCTGTTTAATCTTTGAAATCAAATCTGGGCAAACAATAATGAATCTGTCAAGACATACAACAAAGCCCAAGAGTAATTTCATCCAAAGAAGGTTCCCTAACCAAGCGAGGATGACAGCAAGTGAGTTGAAGAACCAGTTAACTAAAGCACTAAAGGAGAAAAAGAAAAACGACCATTTAGATGTTGCAAGACTGCTCACACTGTACCTTTGTGTGACACTTTTTTTCCCAACAACTGGTCCAACATTGAGCTTGGTGTTCATTTAATACGTCGAAAGTGTCAAAGACATGACGAAATATACTTGGTTTACAGCAATAAATGACTGGTTGATTTTCTCACTTGATAAAAAATGTGACAAATCGGATACAATTACTAGATGTGTTATTGCTCTCTTGGTATATCTTTCAAATCTCTTGCTATTATATTATTGAATGTCCTTTGTTGATACGAAACTAATACATCTTTATCTTTACTTAGTATTAGATACGTGAGCATATAACACTTGTGAAGTTTGAAATAACACATCAATTCTCAAGAATGCTAAAATGAAGATTGGAAAAGCTAAAT
This sequence comes from Heliamphora ciliata, assembly GCA_032360265.1. Taxonomy (NCBI): domain Eukaryota; kingdom Viridiplantae; phylum Streptophyta; class Magnoliopsida; order Ericales; family Sarraceniaceae; genus Heliamphora; species Heliamphora ciliata. The sequence goes on from JAUMHN010443414.1 coordinate 6,345, forward strand.
TCTACTTTAAATAATATAGAACTAAAAGATCTTGCTGTAAGTCAGGTAAAAATAATTTTAAATAACCACAATTGATTATATATATAGATTTATCTGTTCTTTTAAATAATGCACACATAAATTTATCTGTTCTTTTAAATAGGCTAAAGTAATTAACAGATAAATTATCTGTCTTCTAGAAAAGCACATCTAAAGTATTTTTATTGAACAGATAAATATATCTGTAACTTTTACATTATGTATAAACAAGACAGATAAATTTATATATTTCTTTCAATAAGCACAAATAATATAGAGATAAATTTATCTGTTCCTTTAAGTAGGAAAAATTACTAACAGATAAATTTATCTTTATCTTAATAAAATGTGTTGGAAAGATATAATAATTTAACCAACAATAAAAAATCACTAAATGAAAAATAAGTCATTAGAGCTAACATACCATATATTAGTATTGCATAGTAGGGGGTGTAGGGGACCCAGTAGAGTTGACCTTGTAAGCTCTAACAGCTTCATGTACAATTTCAGAACGTGAGCGAAAACTGGGAATCCAACCGATCACTTTCCTGAGAAGGATTAAGTCATTTAGAGCAAACACACCAATATACAAGCACGACATTCTAACAACTCTCCTTACTTTGTCTGTAATTCAACCACCGTATCTCTTTCCATGTAACCCCACACCTCCCTTCATCACACCCCTCTGCCCTCTTTTTATAGTAATGAATCCTGTTTGGGATAGAATTCAAAAAATTAGAGCATTTGGATATTCGTGATCATGCATAAAACATATTTATGTAAAACCCCATAGGGCTCGTTTGGTATTTTAGATTAGATTAAATATGATAGGATAGGATAAGATATGATAGGATAGGAGGATTAAATAATACTGTAGATTCTAAATATTTTTTTTAATACCAGAAAATTATGAAATAAATTATGTTTACAGTAAAAAATTTGATTCATGTTTGATTTGGGTGGGATAAAAAGTGAGATAAGATTTATAGAGTTATTTATGACCGTTAGATAAGGAGCGAAAATAATATGGAGCCTGGTACAAATAATATCAAATGGAGGTATGGTATTATTAATACTATAAATGAAGTATTAATAATCCGGTATTCGCTGAATTATTTGTCTTAATCTCACAATACAAACGCAAAATTAGTAGTCAAAAAAATTAAAAACTGAACATGTACCACGTGTTTTTTAGTCCAATACGACCGTTCCCAATTCCTTAACCCAAACATGCTCAAAGGGTATGGTGATTGATGTCAAGAGTTTACACCATCAAATGAATTGTGACCTGGTTAAAGACTTGTGTTATGATGCAGTGGGCACGTTGGACAGCAAGAATTAGAATTAACCTAGTAAAAAATATTACCATTCCCTTGGGATTCTAGAAGCAAAGCTTCTTGCCCACGGTTTAATTAAAAAAATTATTCATCTTTTAATAATAAATTTTTATTTTTTAATTTATCTCAGTGAGAGAAATAAAATAGCTTTTAAAAATAAAAATTGATCAAATAATGAAAATAGTTCACCAAAGATGATATAGGCAAAATTTAAACTTTTTTCTGAAACTTTTTTCATTTTAAATTAAAAAGATTAGTTTTTCAATTGATCATCTTGCTATGAGTAATTTGAAAAATAAAAAATTGAGGTCGAAAGATAAAAAAAAAGTGCACTAATTTTCCAAATGAGTCCAAAATTCCAAACGTGCTTTTTTTAATTTTTCACTGCTCTCTCTCTCTCTCTCTCTCTCTCTCGATCGAATATACATTTCGGCCATCCTCTGATAATCAATTTGGAAGAAAATGAGCCTTTAACTGGAGTTTGTAATTTTGTCTGTTCTATATGCATTTTGTGTGCGCGCGAGTGGATGTTTCATAAGATTGTGTTTAATTTGAAAAGAGAGATCGTACCAAATATGCTATTCTCAAAGACTATGTAAGCTTGGGTTATAAAAGATTCGAGAGACAAATAATAATATAGGCAGCACATATTTTTTAATACTATGAAATAACGAATGAAATTATTTATATTGTAGTAATTTTTGTATTATATTTAGTTCAAATAGGAACTAAAATAAAAATGAGACAAAGCCGAGATAAAAATGAGTTGTACTATTCTCACTCTATTTTATCGGGGCAAGATGAGGACAAAGATGAGGATAAAGACGTATTTACCTTTCACTCTTAAATCTATCCATATTAAAATGGATTGTGAAAAGTCAATAAAATAGAGATACCGGATAAGAAAAGTAAAAAAATGATAAAAACGAGACAGTGATGTAGCAAAAGTATTTGTCAAGCTTAACAAAAGATGATATTAGTGAGAGTAAAAAAGAATGTAGTAAAAAAGGATAATATTTTTATGTTCTATTTTCAAAAATAAATTCTTATATGTATTTTATATAAAAAATGTAATTTATAATTGTAAATTGGGACAGAGTGGCAAATAAAAGCTAGGGAGTGAATGCAAGTTTTCTTCTCATCCTTCTTATTGGGAGCAAAAAGAATTATAAAAAATAGAATTGAAAATGAGAACACAAGAAAGGAGCACAAAACAATAACATTCCTAAATAAGATAAACAATGAGACAAGAGTTAAAAATTTATTTTTAACAAATAAATAAGTATGAAAATATAATCTAAAAGGAAACAAATAATAGGAAGAAAGGGCGTGGGATTATTAATCTCTTAGCTTTTAGAGTATGAGAGATTAATAATCTAATTTAACACAAATAAATGCAAAATTAACTATCCAATAAAATAAAATCGAAAATGAGTGGTATCACATTTTTTGTCCAATACAATCACTTAGCCATACACCAAATATGGTCAAACTGGGTCTATTAACAATGCAAAGGGTCTATTAATAACATGAAACCTCATGGAATTAGTCCAATTCTTTGAATTGAATGAATCCTTCCTTCATCTAATAGTTCAAATTGAATCGACATTTTGGGTCCCGTTTGATAACTTTTATGTTTTATGTTTTTTGCTTTTATTTTTAAATTTTTTATAGACTGTAAATAAAAATATATTTAATAATTATTTTTATTTTCAAAAAATTATGAATAGTTTTAAAAATTTACAAAATTCTTATAAACAGAAAAAAAATATATTTTTTCACTTGTAATCTAAATAAATTTTCATTCTATCTTTTTTTTTCTACCACCTTCGACTACTATATCCATTTATCAACTTTGTCCACCGCCTCCGACCACCACATTCGGCTAGTATCTCTGGCCATTCCCTTCAATCACCACCTCCAGTCCCCATCTCCGATCACCATATTCGGCCATCGCCTCTGCCCATTACTTTCGACCACCATCACTATCTCTTACTATTATTACCGACTAACATATCTGGTCACCACCTCTAACCATCACCTTCCGGCCACCACCTTCAGCTACCCGTTCTGACCACAACATCCAGCCACACCCTCCGACAATCACATACGACCACCGCCATTGATCACTACTTTCTAAACATCTATATACTAAACATGTTTTTATTTTTTATTTTGTATAAAAATAAACAAAAATATGTTTATTATTTATTATAAATAAAAAAAATTATAAACGTTACCAAATTAGTACAAATTTTATCGAATCTTTTATATATAACTAATTCCTCCCATAATTACGTTACAGCGGGGTTTGGAATTGGAATTTGAGATAAGAGACATTAGACTAGGAGACACGTCGGAATCACTTTTTAAAATTTATTTCATCTCATTAGCAATTGTGTTGATATAGCATGACTAAAATAAATAGTCCGGTGCTTATAGAATTCGTAATTTTTTATTCGCGGTGCTAATAATACTAGGCATTATGATTTTATTAATATTAGGTTCTAAATTATATTTTTTACTTAGCTAACTCTTTAACTTTTATTTTATTTTTTATCAAAATTTAACAAAGAGTTAATTAATTATTTATCATATTTGTAAGATTAATTACCAAAAAAGTCATATTTGTAAGATTTCTAAAAGATTTAGTCTCACTGTTAAGTTTTTTCAAGTTTTGATCTTAATTTTTAAATGTTATTTTAAAATATATCAACTATACTCCTATTTATAAAAATCCTAGCATTCTCTCAGATATTGAAATATATCGCCACTCCTCCTTCCTCCTCTTCGGATCTTGTGCTCCAATTACTACCGATGTTACTCCTCCTCTACCTCCACGCTGCTGTCGTTTTTCCTCCTCCTCTCCTCAAATCTTGTGCTCCAATCGCCGCGGCTACACTTTATCTCCAACGTATTCACATGGTTTTGGATGAGATCAAACAGAAACAAAGAACAAGACTGACATTTTATAGAAGGTGGAGATCGATGCCGCTCACGTATTCATCGACTCTTGATACGATCGCCATAGATTCAGATCTGAGAAACAAAATCAAATCAGATCTAGAGTCGTTTATAAAATCAGATCTAAAAATTTTGTGGACTACAAATTTAACTAAGAAAAGTTTTTAGTAAAATATTTTGTTTTAAACTGAGAAATTTCTTAGTACAATTTCTTTGATTTCATTATTATTTTAAATTAAGAAATTTCTCAGTAGAAAATTGTGCTTTAAATCGAGAAATTTATTAGTACTAGTTTTTTGTTCTTTTTTTGTTTTCTCTATTATTTCAAACTAATAAATTTCTCAATAACTTCTCTTTGCCTTCACTGACCCTCTTCGTTTTTTTCTCTTCACTGATGATGAACTCTTTCTCTGACGCCAGAAAAGAATTGAGTCATCGGCAACAGAGAAAAAAAAGAAGACCGTCGTCGACGTCAGAGAAGAAAAAGAAAGAGATTGTCAGAGGCGCAAGGGCTAAGATTTCAATAGTGATCGCGTCACCATCGATGAACAAGAAGAAGGAAACCATCATTGACGTCGGAGAAAGAAGAGA
>JAUMHN010443425.1:0-11254 GCA_032360265.1 Heliamphora ciliata
GAAATGATATTGCATTCATTACTCATTAAAATTCTCATAAAATGAAAAAATAATTTTATTAAAAATAAAATTAAATATTAAAACTAAATAAAATTCATAATTTTTAGTATGTAATTCTGACACTCCTGTCCATTAAACTGCTCCTCCGGCCCCTCCTCGAAGCATTGCATTTGAAGATAAGGTGTTGAAAGCCTTACAAGAACTAGATACGAGGACCCAACTTTTGAGTTCTCATGCCCAGTCCTTTGTAAAGTTAGAAACATAAGTTAGGCAGCTTGCTGCTGCTATGAGCCATCGTGAGGATGACAAACTAAGCAAACGGCAAACTACCCAATCAGCTAGTGACCAATCATAAGGGATAGTTTTCCATAGAGAGGCAGGCAGCATCCAATAGTGATTTTCATGAACAGGCACAGGTAGTCAATACCCTGAGAAATGAACGAGAGCTTAAGACTCGTCCCGAGAAGCCTACACCATCCACAGCCCCTCGTGACCCAGAATCGTCTGATAACTCCTAGACTGACCCTCTTGCTCATCTCACACACCATCAGCTCGCATTGACACATCACCTCCTCCTGCACCTTCATCATCTCATGAGTTACTGATGACTCTAGTTCCTCTTCCATCTACACTACGAGCTCCATTCTTTACGATCCTCGATAGGCCGCCACACTTTTGTAAAAAGGAAGCAGCGATTGACGACATGCTTAAGCTTTTCAAGCAAGTCAAGATCAACCTGCCACTCTTAGACACCATAAAGGGTTCCCTCTTATGCTAAATTTTCCAAAGACCTTTGCACCCAAAAGCGTAAGTCCAAAACTAACATCCCGAAAAAAGTTCATCTCACCAAGCAGGTCAGCGCTGTCATAGGACGCGACACCATCCCCAAACTCAAAGACTCAGGGACTTCTACCATCTCATGTGTCATCAATGATCACTCGATCGACCATGCCCTCATCGACCTAAGAGTTAGTGTCAACCTTCTCCCCTACTCAGTGTATGAGCAATTCAGGTTAGGCAAGCTCAAATCGATATGTGTCACTCCCTAGTTAGATGATCGGTCAGTTAAAGTACCTCACGGATTCATAGAGGACGTACTTATCAAAGTTGACAAGTTCTTTTGCTCAGTCGACTTCATCGTCCTAGACACCGAGCCTGACCCACAGTTTAGTCGAAAATACCTGTCATCCTTAGCCGACCCTTATTAGCTATGGCTAACGCATGTATTAATTGCTGAACGGGGTGAGGGATGTTTCATTCGGGAATATGAAGTTGCGCTTAAATATCTTTCATGCCTCTCAGCAGCCCTCATAGCACTCTGACTGCTTCGCAGTCAATGTGATAGAAGAGGCCACCGAATTAATACTACCCTTCATATTTGGGGACGACCCTTTAGAGATATGTCTGGCATACTTTGGAGCCGACACCTTCAATGTCGAGCACTCCATTAGTGATGTCAACTCCCTTCTTGAGTCCGTCGGTGATCTTAACACTCCACCGTGGAAGTCTCGATTTGAGCTCATGCCACCTCTTTCATCCATCCATGTTATGTCATCTCTAGACTCACCACCAGACCTTGAGCTAAAGCCACTTTCGACTTCATTCAAGTACGTATTCCTAAGGCCTAATAGCACTTTACCCACCATCATCCCCTCTGACTTGACTCCTGATCAGGAGAGTCAACTCGTAGAGGTATTAAAAAGCCATAGAAAAGCCATAGGGTGGTCAGTAACCGACCTGAAAGGAATTAGCCCCTCCGTTTGCATGCATTGCATCCACTGCGAAGATAATGCAGAACCAACCCGAGAAAGGCAACAGAGACTCAACCTGAACATGAAAGAGATTGCCCTAAAAGAGATTGTGGAACTGTTAGATGCGAGTATCATCTACCCAATTTCTGACAATAAGTGGGTGAGCCTAACCCAAGTAGTCCCTAAGAAATCTGGGCTCACCGTTGTGCGAAATGACAAGAGAGAGTTGGTACCTACACACCACGACAGGTTGCCATGTGTGTACTAACTACCGCAAGTTAAACACTACCACTAGGAATGACCACTTCCCGCCACCCTTTATTGACCAAATTTTAGAACGCTTAACGGGTCAAAGTTTCTTCTGCTTCCTAAATGGTTACTCCGTGTATTACCAAGTACCTGTCTACCCTAACGACCAGAAGAAGACCACCTTCACCTGTCTATTTGGCACTTTCTCCTATTGGCGTATGCATTTTGGCTTGTGTAATGCACCGGTGACTTTTTAAAGGTGTATGATGGCTATCTTTTTTGATATAGTCGAGAAATTCTTTAAAGTCTTCATGGATGACTTCTCAGTATACAGGTCATCATTTGAAGATTGTCTCCAAAATTTGACGAAAGTACTCAAACATTGTATGGAGACAAATCTTGTGCTCAGTTAGGAAAAGAGCCAGTTTATGGTTCAACAAGGGATAGAGTTGGGGCATATCGGGTCAAAACGGGGGATTAAAGTTGAGAAAGCCAAAGTCGACCTCATTTCTAAACTTTCTCCCCATGCTTCCGTCCGACAGGTAAGATCATTTCTAAGGCATGCTGGTTTTTACCATAGGTTTATCAAAAAACTTCTCTAAGATTTTCAAACTATTATGTGACCCTCTTACGAATGACGCACGCTTCATCTTCGATGAGTCCTACCTTCGAGCCTTTGAGCAGCTCCAAGAGTCCCTTTCTATGGCACCCATTATGTAGTCACCAGATTGGTCACTACCTTTCGAGATCATGTGTGATGCATTGAATTATGCCATAGGAGCTATTTTAGGTCAACATGTCAATCGCATTCCTCATGCCATATACTATGCCAGTAAGACCCTCACCGATGCGCAGTTGAATTACACCACCACCAAGAAGGAATTATAGGTCATAGTCTTCGCACTTGATAAGTTTAGATCCTACCTCCTAGGCTCGAAAGTTATGATCTATAAAGACCATGCTACCCTATAACACCTGCTGTTCAAAAAAGATACTAAGCCCCGACTCATCCGTTGCATCCTTCTCTTGCAACAATTCGATCTTGAGATCCGTGATAAAAAGGGGAAAGAGAATTTTGTAGCTGACCACCTCTCACGCCTTATAGTTGCCCAGTCTAATGACCCTGTTCCTCTGCGTGACTCATTTCCCGACGAGCAACTCTTAGCAGTCACTGGCACCTAGCTTCCATGGTACACTGACATTGTCAACTATTTGGCAGTCGAGCGCATCCCCTCTCACTGGTCCAAACTAGACAAGGATCGGTTCTTTTCCCAAATTAAGTTCTACTTTTGGGAAGACCTAGAACTATTTAAATATTGTTACGACCAAGTGATTCGCTGATGTGCTCCAGAAACTGAGGTGGCTAGCATCCTAACCTTCTGTCATTCTCTTGCCTGTGGAGGACACTTTAGTGGCAAGAAGACGGCGATAAATGCCCTCCAATGGGGTTTCAATTGGCCCACCATCTTCAAAGATTCTCACGAATTCTGTTGAGCCTGCCTCAGATGCTAAAAAAACTGGCACAATTTCAACCAAGGACATGATGCCCTTAAACCCCATCCTCGTTGTCGAACTTTTTGACGTTTGGGGCATCAACTTTATGAGATCATTTCCACCGTCACATGGCTATGAGTACATCTTATTAGTGGTGGACTTTGTGTCTAAATGGGTCAAAACTGTGGCAACCAAATCAAACGACCACAAAGTTGTGGTCAAATTCATTCAAGCCAATATCTTTAGTCGATTCGATTTTTGCACTTTCTTAATAAGTACTTCTCAACCTTGCTTCGTCAATACTCAATCACCCACAAGGTAGCTACTTGTTACCATCCCCAAACTAGTGGCCAAGTCAAAATATCAAATTAGGAAATCAAGAAAATTCTGATAAAGTCCGTCCGTCCTGATAAAAAGGATTGGTTTGAAAGGCTCGACGACGCTCTTTGGACCTATTGCACAGCCTTTAAGACCCCCATAAGCATGTGCCCTTACCGTCTTGTCTTTGGCAAAGCGTACCATTTCCCTATCAAGTTAGAACATAGAGCATTTTGGACCATTAAAACATATAACTTTGACATGGCTGTTGTTGGCTCCCACCGAAAGTTTCATCTCAACGAGCTAGAAGAAATCCGTAATGAGGCTTATGAGAACTCTTGTGCTTACAAAGCTCGAACCAAAGCTTTTCACGACAAACACATTCATCGTAAATCGTTCGAGCCAAATCAAAAGGTATGGTTGTTCAATTCCAATCTACGGTTATTTCTTGGCAAGCTCCAATCTCAGGAGATGGCCCGTTTATGGTGACACACATCTACCTTCACGGTGCTTGCCAATTGCTCAACCCTCGATCGGGTAAGCATCTTATGGTTAATAACCATCGCCTTGAACCATACATCGAAGGCATCTCTATTGACCCCACCATAGAGACCATTGACCTTCTCGATTCTGTCGTCCTAAACCATTGATCGAACATTACGTCTAGCCGAAGATGTTAAACTTAGCCCTATTAGGAAGGAACCTAGATTTTCATTGAAGTAAGGAAAGATAAAATAATTAAAAAATTAAAAAAAATAAAAATGAATCACATCCGGATGAAACCACCTTCGTCCAGACGAATATCTTTCTATGGGTAGTTCATCTGTACGGATATACTTTTGTCCGCACGAAATAGGATTTGACCCTTCTGACACGTCGCAGCGCTTCAACTTCAAATGCCATTAATGCACTTGACATTCCGTCTGAACAAAATCCAAATTGTTTGGACGAAATTTAAAGGGATACCTCCTTTTTTGACCACGTTTTACATGCATTAATTGCCCAAGTAATTTCGTCCGGATGGACGTACTTTTATATGGACGAAATTAATTGAGATAACGTTTATTGCACCCAATAATTGTGCCTTTGCCTCTCACCACTTCAGATTCCATTAGGATGAAATTACCCCCACCCGGATGAAAAAGTTTCTGTCCCCAGTTCGTCTGGACAAAATCCAAATCGTTCTGACGAAATTCTTTCCATTCCCCTTTCATCCAGACAAAATCCAAACCATACGAATGGAATTATTTTTGGACTTCATTCGTCCGAACTGAATTCCTATCGTCCGGACGAAATCACCCCAGTATATAAATAAGTGGCCACCTCGTTCCTTTCTTCCCCACATTTTCTCTCACTTTCTCTCAGACTCTCTCACTTCTCTCTCTCACGTTCCAATGGCTTCTTCTTCTCATCGACCATTTAAGAGGGGCCGAGGCACCTCCCACTCTTCCTCCTCGAGCCCCTCTGACTCCTGGGCCACCTGGGAACTCTATGTGTTCACCTCCTTCCTAGTAGGGGAGAGTTTTCTGTGCTTCAATGAGTATGCTTCCCAAGGCATACATCTCTTGGAGCCCCACTACCTCACCAGCCTCTGTGGCCCCTTCGACCCACCGTAACCCTGCCTGGTACAAGTCTTCTATTAGAACCTCCATCAGGTCGAGGACGACAAGTGCGACGCCGCCCTCAGCTACTTCTCCACCACCATCGACAGTGTCACGTTCACCTTCGGCGCCTACCATATTGCTACCGCCCTCCACATCTTTGAAACTGACAAGGATGAGGGCGTTAACCGCCGGGCCCCAATCCTTGACATTGTCACCGCCGCCCACATGGCCCAGGCCATCACCAATGGCCGCGCCACCCGTGGGGGTTGTAGACACCCCAATTTGACCAAGTCGAATCCTAGACACCCACCTCGAATGATCTTCAATGATGAAAACATGAAAATTGTACTCAAGGATACTCTCAGGCAAGCAAAGTCAGGAATTCGGCTCAAACCCCAATAAACCACCAAAATCCATCAGGCCGTGACATCATAAACTTCACAACCGCCACCTTTTTCAAAAACCCTAGCTCAGGCTATGTCCTTACTCTTACAGCCGCCACTTTCCTAAAACCCTAAGTCTAGTCATGACTTTTGAAAGTCACGGTTGTCCTTTTCATTGCCATAAAGGTAGCAACCCGCACTATACAAAAGCAAAAAGGTAGCGGCCGCCACTTTGACACCTTTTGGGACAGGTGGCAGCATCCTAGAGGATGTCTGGCCTCCAACCTTACCTATAAATAGGCGTCGTTTTTCACAAAAATGAGGAGGAGCAACCTAGATAACAAAACTCTGCCGATTTCGATTCCCACCCGATACTTCGATATACCCAATACACATTCCCGAGCCTAGTCCTTGACCTTCCTTGTGTTGGTGAGGCTTCAAAACACATTTGGTTTAGTGGTATTCGATTCTTACATATGAGGAGGCATTTGAGGTGGATATTCACACGAGGTAACCTTAGAAAACTACGATATTTCTATAAACTCTCATCTTCTCTCCCCCGAGGGTGTCGTGGTTGAGGTTTCCTTCAGTTATTTGTCATTTCATTATTCATTTCAATCAAAAACATATTTATATGAGTTTTTTTTTATTAAATAGTGTGTCTATAACTCTCTGTTTTGTGTATAATAGTATATTTTGATTCGTTTTCATGTTTACTAGTACACTAGATACTTAAAAAACTCGATGTAGTTTTAAAAACATAACGGCCGTGACCTTTGGTTGTCACGGTCGTGTGTTTTGTTGAACCTAAAGTAACGGCCGCTTATTATTTTTTAGAGCTACCCATTTTCTCATCGTTTTCATTATGGCCGCTACATTCTCTTGTTACGACCGCGATGCTTTTGATGAGAACAGTGACATGAAAATGTGTTTCAAGCCTCCTATTATTATTTTAATGTTTTACACCTTTTGTTTCCTTTCTTTTGGTAGTAATGCTACCGTAGGGGATGAAGGATAGTCGATCTAGCCTTAACAAAGTGGGCTATGGTCTCTGTTGTGAGTATCTCATTCGCTTGTGATTGTTTTGGACTTTGCATAATCTTCTAGACCTTAAAAATATCCTGGCCGCAACCTTTGGTTGCCACGGCCACAATATTCTACATCTTAATTTCTTACGGTAACACTATTTTATCACGGTCGCCTGTTTTGTGATTTATTTTGTCAAGGCCGCAACATTTGTTGCTGCGGCCGTGAGTTTTCTATATATCCAAAAGCTTAAAAACAGTGTCTGAATCTCTTTTGTTCTTTCTGTACAATTTGTATATAGTATGTTAGAGACATAAACATTATTGCATGACCCCATAAGCTTCTTCTTGCTTCATTTTGCTTTCCATCGCATGTTTTCTTGCTTTGCTTTGCTTAAACGATACATATGGCATGTTTAGGAATGAAAACCAAGTCGCATGACCCTTAGGACCGTTGTTAAGATTTTATTTCTTTGTTTGCTTTTGTATTCTCTCTTTAACCTCATATTATGTACATGTTACTTTTAAAAAGTTTACAACAAGAACCAATACTAACAAAGTAGAGGCCAACCTCTCAGTTTGGTGAAATGGGTGCCTAACACCTTCCCTTTTTGTACCTTAGCCCCTGAACCATGGTTTCTCTGGTTACATTTTTAAAAGACTTGTGGCCTTCTTTTTATTTTTTTTTTCTCAAAAATTAAGTGGCAACTCCATTTTTCTTAAGGCATACTCAGATATCTTGGATTTTCTGTTTTAAAAAGAAAAAAAATTTTCTATAAATAATAGATATCTGATGCACCTGGGCCACCCCTCGAAAATATGCCCGTAGTTTTTCAGGCGACTCTGCTAGGGACTGGTTTTTCGAAAAAAATCATAAGAGGACTTAATTCGAAATGTCAATGGTTCTTGTTGTAAACTTTTTATTGGTATTCGCATTTGCATTATGCATATTTGTATTCTTTGTTCTCAAAATCCCCGCTCTGCCTACCTGATGCCCCGATCAGTTTACTATCTCGAGGCTATGTGGGGAAAGTCAACAAGCTTTCTGACCATATACTCCCATAGATATGGCAAAAAGAGTTATTGTATACCATTTGACCATGCCTTGCATCATTCCTAGCATTGGGAGGTATATTCTTTACTCTGTTCATAAGGTACATTAAGCGCAGATCTACCAATCTTCTCCTGTTGCATATAGCTTCTTTAGACTCATTCCTTTAGTATCAATAAATCTTTTATGATTATGTGATTTTCTTTTCATAGATGCTTTTGCTTGTGTAGTTAGTATCCCATTTTTGTTTAGTTTTCGTTTACCGTCCCGTTGTCGAATGCGAGTTTGTTTTGAGCTTAGACCCGGCTAACAAACCCTCCAGTTTACCTGAGTCTTTTCAGTTCAAATACCCGAGATAATAGCTCTAAGTAAAGAAAAACCTATATGCACTTGGGCCCGATCTCCGAGTGAAAGACTCAGACGTGTAAATAGCTGAGGTTACCAATGGTAGGCCCGGAGTTGACTATACAGATATGATGAGGGCGATCCTAGATTTACAACAGACAGTCGAGAGGGTTAATACTACTATGGCCAATTAGGCCAGAATTCAGACTCAGTGCCAAGCATAGATCCAGGCCTTACAGATTCAGGTTGTAGACCCCAATGTAGTTCTCCTGAACGGCCAAAAGTACATAGTAGAAGATATCCTTTGGAATGAAAATGTAGGACCAGAGGGAGCCCAGCAAGCCACTGCACAGCCTGTTCTACCGGGAATCCCTAAAATCCTAGCCACTAAAGAGTCGATTATTTTTTAAAACGTTGACAAACAGGAAAAGATTATGAGAAAAGCCCGAGGGGTTGAGGATTACATGTTGGATGTGGGAGGACTCTGTCTGTTCCCCAATGCTAAGCTGCCCAAGAAGTTTAAGATGCCCGACATGGAAAGATTTGATGCAATCGGAGACCTGAGAATCCATTTGAGAATGTATGTGGGAACCCTGTCGCCGATGGGGATCGATGACAAGTTGAAAGCTCAGCTTTTCTAGCAATCTTTATTGGGAGTTGCCCAAAAGTGATTTCTATCTCTGGATGCTGCGAAGACGAGAATTTAGGAGGATATTGCTACTGTATTTGTCAACTAATACAACTATAACATCCAACTTGACGTTACAATTGGGAACTTGAGACCACTAAATAGGAGGCTAAGGAGTCTTTTGTCGAGTTTCTAACCCGCTAGAGAGCTAAGGCAGCTAAAATAATAAATCGACCCACTAAGAAGGAACAAGTGAGAATGGGGGTGAAGAATCTGCAGCCACAATTCCACAAGTATCTGATAACACAACCGTTGATAACGTTTGAGCAAATTTTCGATGCTAGGGCACAGATAGAGGATGCACTACAATCCGGAGATATTGAGAAGGGAGAATCGAGCCAAAAAATAGTCCATAAACCATATGCTAATAACTAGAATAATACCACCAATTCTGTGAGCCGAAGCTATGAAGTGAACCTACTGAACCCCAATCCAAACCAAGCTAACCCATCTGTCCAGCCAGCTACCCAGAGTCAACCCCGAAACTAAAAGAGAACTTTCACCCAACTCACTGTACCATTAACTTTTATTTTGAGCCGTCTGATTGAGAAGAGTCTCCTAAAGCCTTTGGAGTCAACCCCGCCTCCAAATCCTTTGTCACCCAGATACAATCTAACTCAGTACTATGCCTTCCACTAGGGGCATGGTCATTTAACCAACAACTGCATGGGGTTTCGACATGAGATCCAAGATTTAATAGATAATAAGGTGATTCCTCCACCCATTATCGTTCAGAAGCCGAATGTGACCACCAATCCTCTACCAAACCATGCAACTCAGCAGAACGTAAATGTCGTTGGAGAAGGATCAAAAAATTTTGGTCCCACAAAATTCGTAGTCTCAGTGACAGAACCAAAACCTGTAGCAGATTTGTTGTCCGTTCAAGAGATACTACTAATCAACGACCTTATTGAGGATTTGGTAGAAGATGGTTTTGATAGCTTCCCGATCTTTATCATTCATAAGGAAGAAGGTCTTCCCCTTTCCGAAAACAAAGATGAGGATGAAGAAACCAAATGTTTATGGGAAAATTTGGCACGCCTTGAGGCATTAGATGAGTTAGAGGAAGCTGGAATTGACATCAAATAGGATGTTCCGACCATTCCGAGTGATGATACAGCATGGCACAAAGGGGCAACTTGGTATGGAAAAGCCGAACCGAGTTTTAGAATTGAAGACACAAAGAAAGAAGTGGCGGAAACGGTAAAGTTATCAGAGGGAAAGAAGGTTGACAGCAAGAGTGAACAGGAAGAGAATTCGCCAGCCAGTAAGGAGACCAAGAAGAAGAAAGAACAGGAAGGAAAAAGGAAGGATTTACCTCAAGTGAACCTTTTGAGAACCGCAAGTTCTATGTTCGATCTATCAGTTTACATCGTTCCTCTCCATGAGTCAAAATCGAAAACTCCTCTACCCGAAGGGCCAGCTTTATGCTCTCTCGACGTAGAGAAAATCTTGTACCAAGAAGAGAACGACATGTGAAAATTGAAAGAAGTGAACTAGGAATTTATGGATATAGAATACGATGAAGAGAAGGATGTGCCGAAATGGCACCCGAATGTAGAGGAACCATATGACCATGGGGGCCGGTGAAAACCTGGTCCCTCCCCCGCCAAACAACTACAAGGATCCGCGTGATGTGATATCGTTGCCACAACTCTTTCAGTTAGAGTGATTTTCTTTTTAATTTTAACCATAATGAGCATATTTTTTAGATTTCTTTTATTAAGAGGAACGAAAAAAATAAAAAACTTTAAATTAAACAATAAGAAAATACCCAAAAAAAGCGCTAGAAAAACCATTATGATTTTTGGCCAAATGGAGGCTTACCGTATATTTGGTCTAAAAAGCGTAATAAATATTTTTTTGAGCTTTTCAAATTTTTCTAAATTTTTTATTTTTACTTTTTAAATTTTTTGTGATAATTAAGAGAAATCTAAAAAAAATGCCTATTCGTGTAAAGTTAAAAAAGTTCACTAAATATGAAAAAATCACAAAAATCTAAAATCCTATTCAGCAGACTTTTTTCGCCTTATTTAAATTTTTTTATTTTCTGATCAAAATATTTTACTTCTCTGATTTGTCATGATAAAAGGAATTTTAAAATATATTCATTTGAATTAAAGTAATTTTTTTTATTTAAAATTAAATTATTTGTATAAAAAAGTTAGACCAATCAGTTAGAAGGTGACACGACGTAATATTAAGATTTTGTTAACATGTAATATTTGATTAATTTAATTTCTTTTTTTTTTTATTTTGGCTCAAAAATTAAAAACGGACATATATATATATATATATATATATATATATATATGATAAACTGATGTTAAAGGTGGTTGCATTCAT
>JAUMHN010443435.1:0-11253 GCA_032360265.1 Heliamphora ciliata
CCTCCTATGCCATAACCAACTAGTTTCATTTACAGCAGAAAAACATGTAACATTTTGAGAATGTAGATTTTCAAAATTAATAGTGTAAACATTTTCAAATCTCTTTGCAACAAAGAAAACTTTATTATTTTTTTTTTGTTTTCAACAACACATGTATCATGCAAAAATTTTACACTATCGCCTTTATCACAAATTGACTAATACTAGGAGATTATGTTTGAGACCATCGACAAATAGTACGTTATCAATAGATAGGGAAGAGTCCTTACCGACCTTACCTATACCAATAATTTTACCTCTTGCGTTGTCTCCAAATGTTACATGAGCTCCATCTTTAGGTGTTAAGGTTAAGAATTTCGTCTTGTCGCCCGCCATATGTCTTGAGCATCCACTATCTAAATACCATCTTTCTTTTGATGATGAGGATCTCAAGCATGCCTACAAAATAATTTAAGTGGTTTTCTTTGGTACCCAAATCATTTTGGGTCCTATAGGATTAGTCTCTTTTATTTTCCAAACAATTTTTGTGACCCCATTATTTCTTTTTAGTGGGCAATCAAATTTAATATGTCATTTTCTTTTGCATTGAAAGAAAGTTACATTCTCATAAACATTTTTAGAAAATATGTTTGAAAAGATTTTTGATTCTTTCACAAAATAATTTTTGAATTTAAGTTTAACTTCTCCATTATAACATATTCCTTCTTTATTCAATGATCTTCTTTGTGCTCCTAAAAGTTTTTTAAAATTTTCTTTTCTATTTGTAAATTTATAGATAATTTTTTAGTAATCTTCTACTTTTCTTTTTAATTCATAGGAAATATCATTTTCAATATTTTTACCTTTCAAGTTTATAAGATCTTTTCTTAACCTATCATTTTCTTTTATTAAATTTGAAATCTCATTTTTAGAAATTTTTGTTAATCTATCAAATTTGACTCTTAAAATGAGTTTTTCTTTTTCCAATGTTTCAACTTTTAAATCATGCTCCTTAGAAAGGTTTTCTTTTTCAATTTTTGCATTTTCATTTGAGAGTTTTAAGTCCTCAATTTCTTTAGAAAAGCTTTTATTTTTATTTTTCAATTTTAAATTTTTCTTTTCCAATTTCAAGAGACTTTTATGTAAATTAAATATTTAATTTTTAAGATCATCATATGATGGCATAGAATAAGTGGAGTAAGAAGAATTGCAAGAGTTAGAGTGCGAGTTTGCCTCTTCGTCTATGCTTGCCATTAAGCAAAAGTTTTTCATTTCTTCATCGCTTGAGCTAGAGCTTGACTCGTTTGAGTCTGAGTCATCCCACGTGGTTGCTTTCATAGATTTCTTTTTCTTCTTAGAGTCTTTTTTGAGTAAAGGATATTCCGGCCTGATGTGCCTGGTCTTGTTGCAGTTGTACCACGTGAGTGGTTCTTTCTTGAGGTCTCGTTTGCTTACGTCTCCTTTGTCAAATTTTGTACCTCAAAATCTTCTTGAAATCCTTTTGTCTCGCTTGAGGAATTTTCTAAATCTTCTTGTGATAAGAGCCATGTCATCGTCATTGATTTCCTCATTTTTTTCATCACTGGAACTTTCTTTTGAGGCTTTCAGGTCAATGGATTTCTTGATCTTGTTTTGCTCGTTGACACTTTCATTTATCTTGAGCTCGTATGTCAACAGTAACTCAATTAGCTCATCCAAGGTCATAACCCATAGATTTCTTGCATCGGAGATGGCTGTAGCCTTAGCTTTCCAAATGGGTGGCAAGGCTTTGAGTACTTTCCTTAACAACTCATAAGACTGGTAAGTTTTCCAAGTGTATTAAGAGAATTTATAATATGAGTAAAGCGAGTGTACATGCTAGATATTGTTTCATCTTCATGCATCTTTGAAGCTCTTATATTCACTAATTAATCTATCTATTCTAAAATCTTTAACATCTTGAGTGCCTTCATAAGTGATTTCTAATTTTTTTCATATTTCTTTTGCACTTTTACATGTCATTATTTTATTATATTCATTTGCATCTAAAGCACAATACAATGCATTCATGGCACTAGAGTTTGTTTGTAATTGTTTCATATCATTTTCATTCATTTCTTCTAATTTAGGAACCTCTTTACCTTCTATAGTCTTAGTGGGAGTAAAGTTACCTTGCACCAATATTTTAAAACCCAGACCGAACCGGCCGGTTCAACCAGTTGAACCGGTGACCGGCCCAGCCAACGGTCTAGTTAAACCCATTAAACCGACTAGGTATAAAAATCGGTGTTTTTAATGAAAATCAGTGTTTTTAATGAAAACCGTTCAAACCCGTGGTTGAATCGATGACCCCGTCAAACCGGTACCGGTTCAAGAAAATCGGTTGAGTTTCCATCGTTCCTAATATTTTCCTACTGTTTAAGTGTTTAACTTTAAATTATATTTTTTTGATTTATTTTAACTTAAAATTTTTTCAAATTATCCCGCTTCCAACCCCTCCCCCTACATAACTTTTTACTTTTCAGTGTTTTCACTGTTCCTGTGCTTTTGGTGGTGCTTCGTTTTCTTACTTCATCTTGTTGGCTTTAGCTGTTTCTCACTATTGCATCATCTATTGCTTAACTTGCTTGCTTCAACTTTTTGCGTTTATTTTTTTCATTTGCTTTTCGCTCTTATTATTTTTTATTTATTTTGTTTTTTAATTTTTTTTAATGTTGTGTTGCTATGTGTCTGTTACAGAACAGTTTTGCATTTTATTCTTATTTTTTTTTCTTTTGCTTTTGCTTTTATTTTAAGTATTTTTGTTGAAAATTCTAATTGTTTAATTAAAATTATGCTTAGATCATGAGATGTCTTTATTTTTTTAATTTAAATTGTGAGTTAGATGTTATTTTTATTTAATATTTATAAATTTAAAAATTATTAATGATGTAATTATGACGTCACGGTTCAATTCCGGTTCGATTCCGATTGAACCGGTGACCCGTCTGCTCATTCCCTTTTTCGATTTGCTCAACGGTTCGATTTTCAAAACATTGCCTTGCACGATTACCCTCCATGCTCTCCAATCAATGGTTTGAATGAATATTCTCATTCTTTGCTTCTGAAAGGTGTAGTTAACACCACTGAAAATCAGAGGCCGTGTGGAGGATTGAACTTCTCCAAAAAGAGATACACCAATACCTTTCATAGATCTTTTTCACAAAAACTTGTTAAGAATTATGTGATAGGTTCTGATACCAATTGATATTACGTGTGTAATCCCAAGAAGGGGGTGAATTAGGTATTTTAAAAACTTAGATTAAATAATCAAACACAAGTATATGATCTTTAGTTCACAAAAATATTACTTATTTAAATCACAAGTCAATTTGTATTAAACTTATAAGCAAAACCTTGTGATGAAATATTTAAGTACAAGTTTAGACAAAATTTAAAACATCTTGTTAATTAAAACAAAAGTATATTTGAAATGAATAATACGTCCCAAAAAAAGGGTTAAGCACAAATGAAGATGCTAACTTTTAAAGTTTTTTAGTTTGAAGATAATAATGCAAATTTGCTTCAATTTTAATTCACAATATTTTTGTCAGCAAGATTCAATACTTGACTATTTTAACAATAAAAGTATAATTTTCAAGTTTAACACTTTTTAAATATTAAGATACAAGAATATTTTAACTTGATGATATTTCTTACAAAATAAAAAGAAAGAATTTAAACACTTTCTAGCTTAAGATTTAAAAGATGTGAGAAATAAAAGATTCAAACGATAAGAACACTTTTCTTGTTTTATATCTTTCAATTTTAATTTGCAAGTAGATTAATTTCTTGATCGAAAATTAACGTGTAATAAAATTATTCGCGAAGCAAATAAATGGTGAAATAACTTAAGAGTAAATGTGTGTGATTTAAGAGAATCAACAATAAAGTAAACAAAGGAATAAGTAAGCAAGAAGAGGAACACCATTATTTTTACAAGGTTCGGCGTAATAGCCTACGTCCTTGTGTCAAGCCAATCGCTATAAGAATTTTTACTACCTCTTCTTCAATAGGCGGAGGAGCCTCTCTCCTTAGTCTAGGCGGAGTAGCCTCTCTTGAGAATGTACCATTCTCAAGTCAACCCAATCCTTGTAGGTGGATTAGCCTCTTTTGAGAAACGCCTTTCTCAAATACAAATCAACAATAGTGATATGAAAGTGTACAAAAGAATGCTCCTTGGATGAGCAAATAAGTATAAACAATGAATGCTCTAACTCCCTTCTCAATAGAATATGACTATGAAGCTCAAAGAGAATTTAAAATAATTTTTCTATCAAAAATATGTAAGAAAGACTCAAGATTTTGAAGCACAAGAGAGTAATAGAATGAGAGATGTTAGAGAGGCTTTGGATGAATGAAACAATAGCACAAGGCCTCTATTTATAGGCTCCAAAATCAAATTAGCCATTGGGCTAAATATAGAAGTGTCAAACTAGCCGTTTTTAGAAAAATTCAAATTTTAGGTTGTTCGGTCGACTGAAGAAAGAAATTCAGTCGACTGAACTTCACTTCAGTCGATTGGACTTGAGGTTCAGTCGACTGAACTGATTTGGATCTAAAAATCAATTTTTGGTAGCCCACTTAGTCGACTGGATAAAAAGCCTCAGTCGACTAGATCACTGAAAAATTCAGATTTATGTTTTTCAAAAAAGGTTTGATCTTTTTATTCTTTGGAAAAACATTTTTAAGATATTTAGGATTTCTATGAGCTTCAAACACACATATCCATGAGTTATATAAGTGTACATGGATCCTACAAGTGAAATTTACAATTTTGTTCTTCAATTCTTCAATATCTCAATTCTTTGCATTTGTTCCACAAAACTTGTCGCCAAAGAACTTGTTTTGAATTTTTACGTCATGACTTCCACTGTGTATCTTGAATTGCGCTAAGCATATGTTTCCTGTTAAACAATCTCAATGTGCACAATTAGATACATAGGTTTGTTATCATCAAAATTGGTTATTGAATGCCTTGTTAGGCCAACAACTCACACACACACACACACACACGACAATGTTCATATTCTTTCACCAGGGATAATACTGTCACGCCCCAAACATCCGAGTCACGCGAAAGCCCACCAAAACACCCATTTAAGAAAATAGGTTTCACAGTTGATAATTAAAATGTACATCATTTGGATAAAAGATCCCCACAGTTCAACTCTCATAAACTGAAAACATGCATTCTCATACATGAATAAATATATCACCTCAAGGTGTACAAAACCAGCCTTCAGAAACAGGCATCAAATGTAAAAGTACATGTACAAAATGAGAAAACTACAACAAGTCTTCCATCACCTCTGCAACTAGGTCAACTCATCATACTCACCTGAAAAGGTTTTATAGCAAAATTCCACACCGTGAGCCAAAGCCCAATAGGAACATAGACAATAAAACTGTAAAGCAGGCTATGCAATTATACACACACGGGCTCAACCACGGGAGCCAAAAAGATTTTTCTTCCAAAATCGTAAGTTTTTCGTCAGACTATCACAAGTCTCAAAAAGCTTTTATCTCATAAAACCCCACATTTTTCATCCTTCAAACTATGCATATCATCCTAATAGATATCATGCCACAGTTAAGGGAAAGCTGTAAATAAAATAGTAAGCTCCACTCAGGCCACACAGCCGAGGAGAAAAGATGTAAATGAAATCCTATGTACCGACTCTATCGTACAAACAAAGGTAACAACTATAGACTCCTGCCCATTACCCTAGTCCTGATCCACTGAAGGCCTGCTAGGTAATGACAAATTCTATACGGAGTTACAACAACAACGCCATTCACAGAGGCAACCGACTTCTTTACGGACTTCCCTGACCGATGGGAAAGCACCCAAATCACACACTTGTTTCTTTACAGTTTGCCACGACCGATGGACAAAATATTACCAAATCACGTTTACGGGGATTAACCCGAGGGACCGTAGCGAACCCACTCTGCGCACGTTTTGGACTTACACCAAGGAGCAATAGAAGCCCAACTCAAATCACACTCTATCACGGTACATCTATGCATAACATTTAAAAATCCACCATAGCTCAACTACGAAACCTATAAAATAGTTTATACACCACATGTATAAAAGAGATCCATCAAAATGGAGATCTAAAACTATTTCCAACAAAACGTGTAAAAAGGTGAGACTCAACCCCGCGGATTAGCTCCAAACCTCCAAAAAGACTTTTTTCAGCTGATTTCACAAAACATCTCATTTTCAAACCTCCTTTTTAAAAACTACGGATACCATGTACCCGAAACATGCATACAACAGAGAAAAGGCGTAAAAATCTACTTTTACCCAAAAACCATGATTTAAGACATGTAAGCAGCATTTCATGCATTTCTACTCGGTGAAAGCAAGTATAACTGCAAATAACACCCTCATAACAGTAGTAGGTCTAGAATCCTACCTCGAAGTCGAAGAGTCAAAAACTCAACGTCTCAAAACTGAACGGCGTCAGAACGAGAATCCGACCGGATGGATGCGGAGCCCTCGACCCCGACAGCAAGGATTCACAAAGAAATCAACAACAAACCAAGCCCCGAGCCCTCAAAGCTAGAGAGAAGGCAGAGAGAATGGAAAGAAAAAGCTTTTCCAAACATTCCAGCCCTTGGAACTACTTATAAACTCACCAAAAAGGCAATTCAGTCGATTGAAGCTCCTCGAAAAACGTGAACCGCCACAATTTAGTCGACCGAACTCAGCAGTCCAGTCGACCGAACTCCCTTACTTTTTTTGGTCTCGGGTTTGTGAAGAAAAACATGGTTTTTAGTCCAAACGCAAGCCAAACGAGCCTCTACCAAACCCCAAAAAGTATAACACACTTATACATGCTGTTCTACAACTTTAAAACATAAACCATGCATTGATGCTATCATATATACTGGAATAAAAGCATCACGTATATAAACAACTCAAAAGATAAGGGTCAGGGTCTCACAACTCTCCACCCTTATGAAATTTTGCCTCGAAATTCTCAACAAGGTCACGAGGTAAACAGGTCTGGAATCTAGCACGCATCCCAGACTCGAGCTCCCACGTCACTTCCTCAACCCCGTGATGATGCCATAGGACCTTGACATAAGCAATTGTTTTACCCCGCAACACCTGCTCCTTTGTATCAAGAATCCTCACTGGACGCTCCTCGTAAGTGGCATCCTCATCAATCTGCAGCTGAGCCCAATCTAGCATAAGTGAAGGATCAAGCTCATACCTCCAAAGCATAGAAACGTGAAACACATTATGCACAGATGCTAACTGAGGTGGCAAGGGCAAACGATAAGCAACCTCTCCAACCCTTTCAAGGATCCCAAATGGTCCAATGAAGCACAGTGATAGCTTCCCGCTACGACCAAACCTCAGTAAACC
The DNA here is from genome assembly GCA_032360265.1 of Heliamphora ciliata. Lineage (NCBI taxonomy): Eukaryota > Viridiplantae > Streptophyta > Magnoliopsida > Ericales > Sarraceniaceae > Heliamphora > Heliamphora ciliata. The sequence continues at coordinate 7,385 of JAUMHN010443435.1, forward strand.
TCTACATGGTGAGACCTTCAGAAACACATGATCCCCCACTGCAAACTCCAAAGGTCGCCTCCTCTGATCTGCATAACTCTTCTGGCGGCTCTGCGCTGTCAGTAGGCGCTAGCGAATCACAGCAACCTTCTTTGTCGTCTCGCGCACCATGTCGGGTCTCAAGACTGTGGTCTTTCCCACATATGTCTAACACACGGGCGATCTACATGGTCTACCATACAAAGCCTCATACGGTGCCATTCCAATACTGGACTGATAGCGGTTGTTGTATGTAAACTCTGCCAACGGTAGATGATCCTTCCACGAACCTCTGAAATCAAGGACACAAGACCTCAGCATATCCTCTAAAATCTGTATAGTCCTCTCTGACTGGCCATCCGTCTGGGGGTGAAAAGTAGTACGGAACATCAAGTTCGTCCCCAAGGCCTCCTGCAGACTCTGCCAAAAGCGCGATGTGAAGCGCGGGTCTCGGTCAGAAACAATAGATACTGGCACTCCATGCAATCTGACTACCTCCCTGATGTACAAGCTACTCAGTCGTTCCACCGAATCCCTCATTCGGATGGGGAGAAAATGTGTAGACTTCGTCAACCTATCAACCACAACCCACACTGCGTTGTGTTCCCTAGGTGACCAAGGAAGTCCTGACACAAAGTCCATCGTGACATGCTCCCACTTCCACTCTGATATAGGAAACAACTGGAGTAATCCTGCCGATCTCTGGTGTTCTGCCTTTACCTGCTGACAGGTGAGGCATCGGGAAATAAATTGGATCACATCTCGCTTCATCCCTGTCCAGTAGAACTGACGACGCAAGTCATGGTACATCTTCGTGCCTCCAGGATGCACAGCAAGATGAGAATGATGACACTCGCATAGAAGATCAGCTCGGCATGACTCTGGCACGAACAACCTGCCTGCCAACCTCAGACTCTGATCAGAACCCACAATCCATCCTGCTGTATCCTCGCCACTAGCAACGCGGTCTCGTATCATTTGAGCCTCCTGATCCGTCTGCTGGACCTCTAGTACACGTGCTATCAACGCTGGTCGAGTAACTACAGAAAATAAGGTGGCACCCGTCGCGATCTCCCTGAGGCGCAAATCAAACTACCTAACATCTACAAGCATGTCCCATTCACGTATAGCCACAGAAGCTAACGACCCGTGAGACTTCCTACTGAGCGCGTCTGCCACAACATTGGCCTTCCCTGGATTGTATTACAAGTCAAAATCGTAATCCTCCAATAACTGCATCCATCGGCGTTGGTGCAAGTTCAGGTCCTTCTGTGAAAACAAGTATTTTAAGCTCTTGTGATTGGAGAAAACCTTGAAATGTTCACCATACAGATAGTGACACCATGTCTTCAAAGCAAAGACCACGGCTGCCAACTCCAAGTCATGTGTAAGATAGTTCTGGTCGTGTGTCTTTAACTACCAGGAACCGTAGGCTACAACCTTACCCTCCTGCATCAGAACACATCCGAGACTGTCATGTGATGCATCACAGTACACCGTATACCCCAAGCCTCGCTCTGGAATGATCAACACTGGCGGACTAGTCAACCTCATCTTCAGCTCCTAGAAAGCTGACTCACAGGACTCACTCCACACAAACACAACTTCCTTCCGCGTCAGACTCGTCATTGGTGTAGCGAGTCTAGCAAAGTCCTTCACGAACCGTCGATAGTAGCCAGCTAGACCCAAAAAACTACGTATCTCAAAGACACTCTTCGGTCGCTCCCAACCAGCCACAGCATCTATCTTCGATGAATCCACAGCAACCCCATCTGTCGACCCCACGTGTCCCAAAAATCTCACCTTTGATATCCAAAATTCGCACTTCTCGTACTTCGCGTACAAGCGGTGCTCTCTCAAAGTCAGTAGTACGATCCGCAGGTGATCCTCGTGCGCCTCTCTAGTAGGTGAATATATCAGAATATCATCCACAAACACCACTACAAAACTGTCCAGATAAGAATGGAAGATCTAGTTCATCAAACTCATGAACGTAGCAGGTGCGTTCGTCAGACCGAACGGCATAAATAGAAACTCATAGTGACCATAGGGAGTCCGAAAGGCGGTCTTCTCTATGTCCTCATCCCTAATCCTCAACTGGTGGTATCCTGATCTCAAGTCAATCTTTGAGAAACAGCTCGAACCTTCAGCTAGTCAAACAAGTCATCTATCCTCGGCATCGGATACTTGTTCTTCACTATCACCTGGTTAAACTTCCTGTAATCGATACACAGACGCGAAGACCCATCCTTCTTCTTTGCGAAAAGAGCAGGAGCTCCCCACGGCGAAGTACTTAGACGTATAAACCCTCTGTCTAGCAACTCCTGTAACTGCACCATGAGTTCACGCAACTCAGTGGGTGCAAAGCGTTAGAATGGTATAGATATGAGAGCAACTCTGGGAACTAAATCAATAGAGAACTCTACCTCACGGCTCGGTGGCAACTCAAACAGATCAACAGAAAAGACATCAGGATAGTCGCACACCACCGGAGGCAACTCTCCTCGATCCCCAACTACCTCATCCAACATAAGGGCTGCAAAAAGGGAACCCAGGTTGCCCTGGTTCCACACAACACCTGGCATAAGCCTCAAACCCTCATCCCGATCTCCCACAAAACAAAAGCAATCTCCCACTGGGGTACAAATCGTCACCCTCCTTCGATCGCAATTGATGAAGGCACGATAGGTGGTCATCCAGTCCAGCCCTAGGATGACATCAAACGCGGTCATGTCTAAGATAACAAGGTCAAACTCTATACAACGACCGACGACCTCCAACACGCAGGATCTACAGATAAGACTCAACGTCACATCCCCACTCACTGGGGTCTCCACGCACATAATACTACCCAACCAATCCATTTCCAACCCCAAAGCAGATGTAAAAGCAGATGATATGAATGAATGTGATGCTCCGGTGTCGATAAGAACACTAGCCCATGATCTGTAGACTAGGAAGGTACCTCTGATCATGGAGGTTGTAGCAGCAGCATCGGGCATGACCGGTGCTCTGGATGAACTAGGATATGCAATAACATAAGCCCTGGCCAGTCCGCTGCGGCTCTGAACTACCGACTGTCTACCTGACTGCATTGATGCACCCCCCTCTGCAAATCTAGATGTCTGAGCTCTAGGCTGTGAATACATCTGTCTCCCCTAGCCTGATGGAACTGCTGGTGCTCCCGCTACACTCTAAATGCTCCCTCCTCGAGGACAGTTCCTTCGGATATGCCCAGACTGCCCACACTCAAAACAGACTGGTGGCCCTCTCCCGGGTGCCTGCGATTGTGACTGAGTCTGAATAAGTGCTGTACTCCGACACTCTACCGCACGATGCCCCAGCCACTGGCATCTATGACAAACAATCTCCCTTTGATTTGACCTTCCCATTTAGGCTACGGGAGGCGTGGATGTAGAAGACTGTGGCTGATAAGACCCCACCGGATAAGAACTCGGACCAGATGTCCGCTGACGCTTGTCCCTGCGTCCCTGGGACGGTGCATGCCCTTCGTCCTGCTGACTCCTATTGTCCCTGTCTCTGCGCGTCTCATTCAGAGTATCCTCCACTTTCATGGCGGTCTCCACTAACTCTGTAAAAACCTGCAGCCTCAGTGCTGCCACTCTGTCTTGAATAGCGGGCCTCAAACCCCTCTCGATCCGTTTTGCACGGAACTTATCAATGGGTATGATCTCTTGTGCAAACCTGGATAAGCTAGTAAACTCAGCCTTGTACTCAAGCATTGTCATCGTCCCCTACGTCAGAAACAGGAAGTCCTCTCTATAGCGATCCCTCAGAGTCGCTGGAAAGTATTTCTCCATAAATACCTTCGTGAATGCATCCCAGGTGCC
>JAUMHN010443446.1:0-11252 GCA_032360265.1 Heliamphora ciliata
AAATTAGTCTTTTCATTTTATGAGAATCTTTATGAGCAAATGTATATATTTTATTATTTATTTAATATTGTACATATGTGTTTTTTATTCTACATAGTATTTAATCTAGTATGTACAGATTAGTTTACACACAGAAGACCATATTATTGGTTTTTGTAGAATATAAGTTTTTGGTTCATAGTCTTAGATGGAATTAAATACACCATCGATACGACTGTAACACAATATTTTATTAGATCTGTCTTGATTACGAGAAATAATAATTGTTTCTACAATTATTCCAACTCATTGTACTAGTCCACTTTGTGTGTATTGGACATGACCGCATTTGGGTAATTAATTTTGTACTGATTATATAAATTAATTTACACATTATGGTTATTATGAGTACTTATGATCTTAATCTCAAAATAATTATTATACACGTATATTTAATGTACGCTATTTTAAATCATTAGAGAGTGCAATTTTATGAGTCAATAATTCTGGTGAGTTGGATAACGACTTTAATTATATAGTGGATATGAATTATTGACGAAATTCATATCCCGTAATTAGGATTGATGATACCTCCTTGAAGAAATTTATGAGTTTTGACCATGACAAACCCTATAAGTGAGTTTTATAATCTGGCAAGCCAAATAAGTTAAGTGAAAAGTCATAAGGATTCTTCGAAGAAGCTAATTAAATAAAAATGCTAGTATTTTAATTTAATCGACGGATATTTATAATTTTAACGTGGATGATAATAAATAAGTATTTAATAACAAGAGTTTGAATAATTCGATTTTGAGAATAAGATTGGGAGTGTAATAATAATTTTTTATTGGAATGCATTATAATTAATGTTTTTATGAAATTACTTTTGGGTTGAAGTAGGATTTTATAATTATATTAGGAGTTCACATCTTATTTACTCCACAAGTCTCTATTGTAACCTATAAAATGCAGTTATAAACTATGGCCACCCCATTCAGTCAATCTGTCTTCAAGATTAGGGTTTTCACGTTTTGAAAGCCTAAGTCTAGTCAATCAAGATTTGAAGAACACGAAAAACATTGCCCACACTATAATCGTGTTCTTCACATTTAAGAATATAACATAAGGCTTGATTAGAGAATAGACTGTTAGTCAAACACTGCGGCGGTTTATAGATTAAAATTTGTTGCAAAAACAAAATCAAACTAGAAAGATTTTGCAGGTATAATTCTGTTCTAAATTTGGGAGTCATACTAGATTTATATTTTTGATTGTTTGATATCAAAAAGTTTTAATTTGGAGTCTGTTTTGGCATTTGCTCGTTTGGATTTTTTTTTAACTTGATTCATATATATCATTTAAGGATCTTGATTTTTGGGCCCAACAATTGGTATCAGATCAGTCTTAATTGTGTATATGAATTAAATCAAGGGTTCGGATAGATTTAGATTTGTGTTAAATTGTTTCGCAGACAATCTAATATTGGCTTTAATGGTCATAGTATTGCATGTTTGATTGCATAGTTTTATGATTATTATTTTTTTGATTATGGTTTTTCACGAAGTTTGATCGTGGTAGTCAATTGTGAACGCTTCGAAGGCATAGGAATCGTTGTAATCTTCTTTTTCAGTAGCTAATTGTGAACTCTTCAGAGGCATATGATCAAAGTTTTTATTTTTCATTTCAAAGAACGAAGATCGAAGGTCCAAGAACATAAGCAACCATGGCACGCAGCGGCGTAGCACAGCGCGGGGCACAGGCACTGGCACGGTGGCAGTGGCTTGCAGGCGCGGCGGCAGCGGCACGGTGGCACGACAATGGCAGTGGCTTGCGTAGGTGCGTGTCACAAGAGTTCTGATGACAGCAGATTTATTGTTGCTGCAGAGTTCTATTTTTGACAGGACTGTGATGATCTTGGATGGACAAGAACTCATTGTCATAAAGAGTTTTAGCTAGACCATAAAAGCTGGGATATATGTATTTATTTTTTTATTTAAATGTGTGCATGGTTAATTATTGGTTTATGCTTTTTTTTTCAGTTCAATTTATTCATTATTTGAAGTTATTTTTTTATAACGGAAAAATAAAATAAAAAATTTTTAAAGAAAATTTTAGAATTTTATTTTGTTACTCAAAAATACTTTTAAGATGGATTTAAATTGTATGTTCGAAAATGTGCTGATTAATATCAAAATTTGAATTTATTAAAGGTTTAATTAAAATAAATTATTTTTTTTTGAAAATTGTTTAAATGTGTAATAGAAAAATAAAATTAAAATTCTTAAAATCTTATTTAAAATTAATATTTTTCATAAAATAAAGAAACTTTAGAAAATTTCATTTGTTACGCATATAATACTTAAAGATGATTAAAATCGAAATCTTTTGTGACATTTGTTTTTTCAAAAATTATAATTTTATTAAAATTAAATAATTTTTTATAACCATCAATTTTTTTTTTAAAAAAAAAAACTAAGCGGGTGAGAAAATTTACTCACAGATAAATTATACGGTCTCCATCACTAGTTTGTAGGCGATGTAATTAATTTTCTGTGTTGGCTTTAAGAGCCTCCTTCTATCGGACAGAATTAATTATGGTATTACTAATATGAACTTCTTTTGTAGATAATTCTGGATAATTGTTTGTGTAAATCACTTCTCTATCTAAAAGGTTTATTGTGAAGCGATTGATTCGGGATTAAGTGATGGTTTACACTTAACTATAAATAATAGTACCCTCTCTATTTGAGTCACTACTATTATTTATAAGACCGAAATTACATTAGATATTTAATTTTACTTGGCAGGATCTGTTGCCTAGATAGTAAAATTAATAAGAATTGGCATGTCTGGACAAATGCTAAATAATAGACGAGTTTTCCATCGAGCCATGCTATTCACGGTGTACCAGACTGCTGGCAAGTTCTTTTAAAAATGTTAGAGGGAGCTAATTTTAAAATGAATTTAAAATTTTTGCTCTTCATAATTAATGGCTCTCAATTATGTAATTCTCATATATTAAAATAGCTTTCAATCATCTCGTGACTATATTTAAAGAAAACAAATTAACAGATCCAAATTATATTGACTGAAAAATAAATCTGGATATTGTGTTAACTGCTGAGGACTATAAGTTCGTGTCATAGAGATATGTCCACATAAGCCTGATGAGGAGGTGATCGATGTGGAAGCCTGGCCTTATTAGAAGTGGCTGAAAACTGATTAGATGGCGCGATGTTACATTCTGGCATCTATGTCGAATGATCTGCAATATTAGCATCAGTTCATGTCCAGTGCTCATGTTTAGACACCCTAATTTGATCTCGTCAATTCTCAGGCTTATCAAGGTGTGTCCGATGATAAAAACTGAGTGAGAGGATGTCTCTAAGCAATTCAAATCCAATATTCCGTGAAATCAAACCACTAGATCGTATTTCTTGAACCTTGAGGTCACGACCTTCAACCCTTGCGACCTAGTTGTCCACTGACCCAAATAATTCACCCGCAACCTTTGAACCTTGCAACCGTTATGTTGATTATTGCGATCGCTATGTGAAACTCTTGGAAACCCTAATAAACCTCATGGTCGCAACCTTTGAAGGTGGCGATCGCAACCTTATTGAGCTAAGTTTGAGCTTTTAATGTGGCAGCACCTCATTGGTTGGCATTTTCTATATAAACGTACTTTTCGTACGATTTTGAATAGACAAATTTTGACGTCGATACGCTGCTACTTTATCAAGTATAATTCAAGTACAATGATACTCTGTCATACTCCCAACTCACACCCCGATCCATACTACTGCTCGATCTTGACTCAAATACTGGAATTTGACTGCATCTCGAGGATTGGATTAACGATTCTACATTCCACGACTAGAGGACTCATTTGGACCATCGCACTTCAGGTATTTTGTTAGAACCCCGAATCTTCTCCCTCCACATTTCTCGTCCCCATGGAGCAGTAAAGGGTTAATTTTGGTATTTTACTTTCAAACTTGCCCTCTTTATTCTTATAACATGTGATGATAGGGTCAGTTGCTTTGATTCCCCCATTTCCATGATATATTACAATATTTGATTACTAATGTAAAATAGTTGAGTTAAGAACATGCATAATTTTGAGGAATTTAGTTAACTATCATGGTAATTTAATAAAAAATAGTCTCAATTGTGATTTTATTATACTGAACACTAGCACCCTAACACATTGTCTTTTAAAATTTAGCAAAATAGTGACTGCAAAACCTGCGGTCACAACAATCAATGCTGCGATCGTGACATCTGGCATTGACATCCTCACTGCCGCAACAATCAATGTTGTGTCCGTGCATTTTATTCTCTTTTTTTTCTTACGACCGCAACATTTATATGTTACGGTTGCAAGCTTTGTTTATTCCCCGTATCTTAATTCTGTTCCACTATCATGGTTTTGTTGTTACAGTATTATGTATGATGTCCAGTTTGGTAAATCAATCTTATGTTGCGGGAGCCTATTTACATGTGTAAAACCCATGAGCTTGATAATATTTGGAATTAACGTAATAATGGATTGGGATTTTGAATAAACCATGTGAACTTGTTGAGTTTTGGGAATCACAAGGTGATAATTGGGGGTTTTAAACTAATCCATGCCAAATGTGTGAAATGTAAGAAATAGAGAATGTCAAATCGAATTTAATCCCGTGTATGTTGGGTGTTGACGAGAGAAACTATGTTTGGATTGGACTTGTGTTTGAAATTTTGAAAGTGATAATGTGAATGGACTGACTTGGGATCTGCATATCGTAATTATGAGCTAGTCCAGCTCCTTGGTAAAAGACTGAAAATTGCGCAGATTTGGGTACTTGGCCTATCGGCAAATAACCGAGAAGGAGCCGTTAGTCGTGGCGGGTTATAAAATATATCTGTCACTTAGCGAGCCTCACGTGGTCCAGTCGGCAATAGCCATGCATGGGTCTATAAGCTCGTCTGGTATTAGTTTTTAAAATTTTAAAACCATAATTGGGTTGGATGCTTGGCCCACGGTGAAAGATCGTAAAAAGTACATGAATTGAATTAGGTTGGATACATAGCCCACAATGAAATACCGTAAAAAGTACATGAATTAAATTGGGTTAGGTACTTAACCCTCGGTCAAATACCATAAAACAGACCTTGAATCGAGTTAGATTGTAAAATCATGAAATGGTTGAGATATGAAGAGAAGTGGGTAAAGTCTGTGCGTGTGTGTATGGGTATGCGGGAATTGTGGAAATGGATAACTTGAAATAGGTGTAATGAAATCGAGATAAAGGACTAAATGATGGATTGTGAGGGAAATTGGGTCTAATTTGCACAATGAAAATTGGTTATGTGAATGGATTTTCGGTAAAGAATGAAATTTTGTTTTGATAAATCTATGTGTTGCATTTCGCATAACTATCCTCGCATGTCATGCATATGTTTATTGTTAGTCAATTTCCTACGAGTCTCGATTCATGTTGTTTAACAATATTTCAAGTGATAGCGGGAAGAAAGCCATTGGCAGAGAAGTATAGTCTTGAAGACCCTTTTTGTATAGCTTAGTAGAATTACACACCAATTGATGATACCTTTTAAGAATAGAAATTATAAAGATGTAATTCTTTTTGAACACCTTGGATGGATGTTTGTGGGTTTGGAGTACTCTGTTTTGTAAGGACTAAGGTTATAATTTCATATCTAGTATGCATGTGAGGGTGTTGAACTCGTCTCTTGGTTTGGTTTCATTGGTCTTGGGTTGGAATATTGTAATTTCAAACTTGGATTTTCAAAATTCTCGGATTATATGGAGATGTTTTCTTAAATCGGGTTCTTTTCTTCATAAAATCATGCGGGTTTATAATGTTATGAAATTAAGGCATTACAGTAGTAGTAACAGTGTAGTGAACAGATCAGTAGCAGCAACAGAGCAGTGAGCAGATCACTGATAGGCAGAGAGTAGTGTGAAAAGTACAATACAGTGAACAAGTACAGAGCAGTGAACAGAGTAGAGAGTAAGAAGTAGAAATCTGGTCTGCGGTCAACTGGTCCAAAGACTTGCGAAATCGATCAAAAATCTTCCCTTCATGCTTTCTCTCCTTTAGCCCTCGGACCAACCGAGCGACACGTGGGATCACCAGAGAATCGGCATATGAGTTCTCCGGGACATGCATCTTGAGGAAATCGTAGCTCCACAACTACAAAAGAAAAAGTCAACAGAAGAACAGATGACAGATATGCAAATGAACAATTAAATTCTTGGTTTTATTTAAACTTAATTTTTTAAATGAATAAGAATTTTGGAATATTTTATTTGTTACACATTAAAACAAGAAAAGATGGTTTGAAAAAATTGAAACTTTTTGGATCGTGTGATTTTTTGAAATTAATAAATTTATTTTAATTAAATAGTTTTTATTGTTGGAGGCAAGACTGTCAAGATTTTTATTTTTGCAAACGATTAACGAAAAAAATTAATTAAACGGGCTATCGCCAAAAGGGGTTCCAGATAAAACTTTTGATGACGAACGATCAAAATAAAATCCGTGCATTCGAAATTAATTTAGAAGAATACTTTTTTATCGATCGAATCTGCAATTACGATTTAAATCCGAGTTGAAGCTTCTATCAGATCTTCTACTGTAATCCCTTATGCGATTTCCGGATATAGTGTGGGTTATGATCCTCCGAGAACTTGTACCGGCAGAACCAAGACAGTTTTAGTCTTAGAAGATAAGTTATGAAACTGGTTTAGCGTACCCGCATATATATAGGGCTACAGTAGAGACCTGGGGAGTAGTAATTATGAGTAAGACTTCCACTGGAACACATACACGTATCAGCGATTTTTGCAATTAAGCAAATCTCATAGCGGTATCTGCAATTATGAAAAATCAGCAGTGATTTCTGCAATTTCTATAAAACACTGAATTACAGTTCACACTACTAAAGAACTATAATTATACTTTGACCCATAATCTCAAGACCATATAGTATTGAGCTCTTGTTATTAAATGCTTACCATTTCTCCCCACGTTAAGATTCTCGATACTCGCTAATTAAATTTAATTACTGGTAATTTAATTTAATCAGCAGCTTGATATTCCTTAAACCCTTCTGTTTAACTTATTTGATCGCCAGATAATAAAGTCCACTTGCAGGGTTTGGCCCCGTCAAAATTAATAAGCTTCCTTAAGGGGGTATCATCAATCCCGATCTTTCATGACGCAAATTCTATCAATAATTAATATTTACCATATAAATAATACCGCTATCCAACTCACTGGTAATATAAAGTTATATAAGATCGCATCCTCTAATAAATCAAAACAATGGATATTAAATATATGCAAATCAATAATTATTTCAAGATTAAGAGAATAAGCACTATTCATAATAACCTTGGGGTGTGAATTAATTTATACAGTCAGTATAAAATTAATTACCCAAAATGTCCTGTTTAATACATACAAAATGTACAAACACAGGGAGTCGGAGTAATAGACGACGTTATTATCTATTTTTCGTAACCAAGGCAGGCCTACTAAAACTTGTGCTACAATCATACTGATGGTATGTCCATTTGTATTTAAACTGTGAACATAAAACTTATATTATGTAAGATCCTAAAATTTAATCTTCTGTGTGCAAGTCGTACTCTACACATCAGATTAAATACTATACAGAATAACAGATATCCATGCATAATATTAAAGAAATGATATTGCATGCATTGTTCATAAAGATTCTCATAAAATAGAAAATTAATTTTATTAAAAAATAAAATTAAATACTAAAAATATGATTTTCAGTATACCAACCTTAACAATCTCCCACGTATGCTCAAAACTATGCTGCCATACATCTGACTCCCATGCCCTCTACATGACTATCAAAAGTCTTAGCCGATAAATTCTTTGTAAAGGATCTGTAAGGTTGTCTCCTGATATAAACTCTATGTTTGACTGAAAATCTGAGTATGTGTACCCCAAAGGTACTAGACTGTCTGCCTAGTAAACTAACATATAATTCCTAGTCCTTTTCAGGTACTTGATTATATTCTTTACCGCAGTCCAATACTCTTGTCCTAGATTAGACTGATATCTGCTAACCATGCCAATGGCATAGAAGATGTCGGGTCTAGTGCAGAGCATAGCATACATGAGGCTTCCTACTGCTAAAACATAATGAACTGCCTTCATCTTCTCTATCTCATCAGGTGTTCTAGAACACTGATCTTTAGATAGAGTGATTTTATACCTGAAAGGGAGAAATCTTTTCTTAGAATCCTGCATGCTAAAACGAGCAAGGATATTATCGATATATTTTACTTGTGATAAGCCAAACATCATTTATTTTCGATCTCGCACGAGCTTGATCCCAAGGATGTGACTGGCTTTCCCATGTCCTTAATATTGAACTGCCCAGATAACCATATTTTAACCGCAGATAATGCTCCCACATCGTTTTTGATGAGCAAGATATCGTCTACATAGAGTACTAGAAAGATCACCACGCTTCTGTTACGCTTCTTGTACACACAGGACTCATCTGGCCTTTGATCAAAACTATAAGATTTAATGACTTGATCAAATCGAGTGTTCCAAGACCTCGATGCCTGCATAAGTCCATAAATGAATCTCCCAAGCCTACACAACATGTGTTCTTGGCCATTTGCAATGAATTCGTTTGGTTGTATCATATAGATATTCTCGTCAAGACTTCTGTTAAGGAAAGCTGTCTTGACATCTATTTTTCTGATTTCGTAATTGAAATGAGCGGCAATGGATAAGAGAATTCGAATAGACTTAAGTATGACTACTGGCGAAAATGTTTTCTCATAATCGATCCATTCTTTTTGAGTGAACCTTTTAGCAACAAGTCTAGCTTTGAAGATTTCAATCTTCCCGTCTGCTTCTCTCTTCCTCTTATAGATCCACTTGCATCTAATAGATTTTATCCGTTCAAGTGGTTCTACAAGTTTTCAGACTTGATTGGAATACATAGATTCCTTCTCTGAATTCATAGCCCTTTTTCAAAGATCTACATCTTTGTCTTGAAGTGCTTCATTGTAGTTACAGGGATCGATATCTAGTTCTGTCGGGATTCTATCAAAAGAATCTCCTAAGAACATATACCGGTCAAGTTGATGAACAACCCTCCCACTACGATGAGGCACTACTTGTATTTATGTACTAGCAGTAACACGCTGTGCAGAATCAGAATCCTGTGCTTCAGCACCCTATTCTTGATTTGCACCTAACCCGATAATCCTTCCACTACGATGAAGTAATGGGATATCAGTGACTTGTTCTTCCGTTCTACTGGTATTTTTTCTCAGTTCTTTCAGAACAATATTGCTTTTGGGCCTGCGATTCATAATATAATCCCCTTCTAAGAATTGGGCATTGGTGCTAACAATCACCTTATGATCCTAAGGAATATAAAATAGACCACCCTTCATTTTTTTGGGATACCCTACAAAGAAACAGACTTTTGTCCTCGGTTCTAACTTACCTGCGTTCCCTTTCAACACATGTGCTGGATACTCCCAAATCTGAATGTGTTTCAGACTAGGCTTACGCCCGGTGTACAATTTTGTTGGAGTAGTAGGTACTGACTTAGAATGTACCAAGTTCAGAATGTAAGCCGTTGTCTTTAAAGCGAGTACCCAAAACGAATCGGGTAAATCTGAATAACTCATCATGGACCTTACCATTTCTATAAGAGTCTTATTCTTTCTTTCTGCTATACCATTCTGCTACGGAGTGTCAGGTGCAGTTAATTGGGATCTAATCGCCCTTGACGATTAGTAGTCTTAAAATTCTCCAAAAAGGTATTCCCCACCATGGTCAAATTGTAGTGATTTGATATTTTTACCTAAACGCTTCTCCGCCTTCGCCTTGAGTTCTTTAAATTTTTCAAAATATTCAGAATTACGGTGCATCAGTTAATGTGTTCATACCTTGAATAGTTATCAATGAAACTGACAAAATATTCAAAATCACCTCTAGCCCGAATTATCATAGGACCACACATATCAGAATGAGCCAGCTCTAACAGTTCTTCCGCTCTATAGCCTTTAGCCGAAAAGAGACTCTTGGTCATTTTACACTCTAAGCAAGATTCACAAACTGAAAGAGTCTCTACTTCAAATGAACTCAAAAGTCCATCTGCTACCAGTTTGTTTATTCTTTTTAGATTAATATGATCCAAGCGTAAGTGTCAAAGAAACATTTAGTTCATTAAATAAGAAAATTTTCTTTTATATGGTAGTATAGATTTATTATTCGTTTCAGTCAATTATAGTGTAGGAGAGATTGGAGTAATAATATAAAGATCATCCATCAATATACCAGAATAGATAATTAGTTTATTATCTTTAATAATTACAGAGTTATTAAAGTAAACCAAATATCCATCTTTAGCTAATCCAAAAATGGAAACTAAGTTCCTTCTAATGGCAGGTAGATAAAGACAATCTCTCAATATTAAAATCCGATCTCTACCAAAATTTAGAATGGCATCTCCTACTGCAACTACTGTTACCTTTGTATTATTGCTCATATGCAGGTAAATCTCTCCATCACTAAGTTATCAAGTTTTTTAGAGCCCTTACAATGAATTGCAGACATGATTAGTGGCTCCCGTATCTACATACCAGGTACCAGTAGATAACACCGTTAAACATATTTTCACAACCAGTGAACAGAAATTACCCTATTTGTTCTGCCTTCTGAGAAATAATAGACATAACATTTTCTAGTGCCGGATCTGGTTGTTGTGAAAACATCTCCCTTTCGATTTTTTCACACCAATCCATGGCCCACTAACTACCATAGAATCTGTGTCTTCCTATTTCTGAACATTTTTTTTCTTCATGTCTTTCGACCTAGAGAAAGAATATTTTTCAGAAACAAACACATTTTCTGGTATTGAAAGAATACCATTTGTAGTTAAAGCTATATCCAAGTTATATTTCCAGTCAACAAAATTCAATCCCGTTAGATTGTTTTCTTTGAGTATTAAAGCGAGTGGGTTGAAAGCTATTTTAATCCTAAGAATCACACAATTAAAAAAATCGTTAATTATGATGAGTAAAATTTTAATTTTATTTTAATTTGGTTCTCTCTACTATTTTAAAATTAATTTGCCAGTAGCCTGGTAACCTGAGAATAGCATGTCTCGATTGGAGGACGTCTACTATCCTTCATAAGACCAGACATGCCAATTCTTTTTAATTTTACTATCTAGGCAACTAACCATGCCAA
>JAUMHN010443457.1:0-11251 GCA_032360265.1 Heliamphora ciliata
ATATAATAATTAAAGAAACCAAAAGTAGCTTTGTATATATATATATATATATGTATATGTATATACATAAATTTCTACAACAAATTTAATATTTTAATCAAAAGTAACCAAACTAATATAATAATAAAAATAACTTTAAGCAAACTTGTATGTTAATATAAGGTAACTTAATACACCATATAATTAATTAAATAATGATTAAAATAATATTAAAATATGAAATTGAGTTTTAAAATTTAAATTTATTAAATTAAATTAAAACTAATATAAAAGTTATTAAAAATATACACCAAATTACAAAATTATATTAAAAACTAAAATTTGGCCCAACTACCACGACTAAATAATGCTAAAATTAAACTAAGATGTAAAAATTAAGTACAACACCTAAAATTATTATATTAATTCAAATATTTAATATTCATGATTAAGAATATACATTAAGTTAATTTTTAAATTTAATTCTTGAATAATATAGTATATATATATATATATCACCAAATATTCAATGTAGCAATATAATACAACAAAATTTGAATTGTGCAGCCAAAACACAACCACTCCCACACTCAATCCATTATTTTATTGTGTGTGTTATATATGCATTGTGTTTTAGTGGTTATAATCCCACTTAGCCCTTACACACTATCATTAGCCTCTTTATACTACAAAATTTATTTTAAAAGATCACAAACAATTTCTCATTTTCAGCTCTAGCACTCTCTCACTATATTTTTGTTGCAAAATATTCTTTAAGTGTTGTGTGAGAGTGATAGAGAGAGAAAGTGAAGATCAAGCCTAGTGTTCTTGGAGGCTCTTGAGTTTTTCTTCAAGTGCATCTATATTCATCATCCTTCAAGTATAACTAAGGTAGAAATAATATCTTTATACATCCATTTTTCATCTACTAAGGTCTTTTTCACTCCTAAACATCTCTAGATTTAAGATCTATACTCAAACTTATGAGATGTGGTCTTGAATCCATTGCTTGTTCTTATTCTCTCTCTTCAACCATCCTCCATCTTCATTTATTTTTAATCCATGAAAATAGTATATAACTCATATATAAGTTATATATATGAGAGATATAGCCATACATGTAAAGGCCATGGGTCTAGGAGCCAAGAAACTCATGTGTTTTTCATGTTTTAAATATGTCCAGAATTATTTTTTTTTTCAAAAACCTGATTTTCTTTGATTTTTCGTATAGGTCTAAACTTGTTTTTTTATTCTGAAATGTTTACTATAGTTTGATGGTTGTATTATTAACATGCGTGAATTTTTTTCAGACCCAGATCACCCATTTCTATTTTCTTAAAAATAGATTTTTAAAACAGGATAAATAGGCTGTTTGAAAGGATAACTTTGAACCTATGCCATTTTCTATAGGAATGAGATCTTGGTGTGATTTTTATATGGTTGGATAGATAAATGTCTTATATTTTTAACCCCACTAGAATCACCAACATATCATGTGTATAGAGAAAATGGCATCGATTCTTCCAAAGTATGTCAAATCTAGACACTATTTGGTAAAAAAATTAATATAAAATTAAAGAAAAATGATTTGGACGCACAGTCAACTCTCAAAACTTCAAAACTCATATATCTACCTCGGTAAAAATTTTAACAATCAACCAATGAGCTTAAGCCTTCCTTTCTAATTTTTAAAGCTACTAAAAATCTCGCCACTGTAGTAGTATTTATCCTCTACACAGTCACATCTTTGTGTTTTGCAAACACTGAGACCTTAGAGGCCAAATCCAGACAAATGTTCTAAATAAAAAGTGTTTAAAACATCTCAAATATACTATTTACCAATTGCCAGAATTTAATTCCAAGCTTAAGTATTTTAAAAATACTAAAAACAATAGCAAAATCGTGAAAACCCTGACAGTGCTTTAATGTGCAGTGTTTAAATGTTGTTCTTGTGAACTCCTAGCTTCATGCCATGTTTCCTAGCTTCATGCCATGTTTGAGTTGATTAAGTTGAATGGTGATGTTATTTAAAGTACTTTAGATGCTTATGATGGTTGGTTACTTACATGCAAGTTTGGCTTAATTTTTTATACATACATGTGATATATCATGGCCATTGTGTTAAGTGACTTATATGAAATTTATGCATAATTTTTGTTTATAAAAATTGTGCATATTACTTACATGCCATATAGTTCATGCCATGCATAGATAAATTTGAGAGTTGTAAATTTTAGCATAATGTATCATGCCATATCATCATCGGGATGAATTTTACAGGGTTAACCGTACTATTTTAAAAATGGAATGAAATTGAACCTTAGAGTTGTACCTTGATCAATGGAAATTATATATTCGGATTTTTGTGATATCGGCTATATGCCTGGATTTCTTTTGGGAGAATTTTGCCCCAAATGCTATATGCACCATTTGTTTATGAAATTTTGACGAAAGCGGTTCGGATGCGTAATAATAAGAGTTAGATTTCGCGATCCCGTGTTGGACTTTGACCTAAGATTTGAGGGCCAGATCGTCATTGACACCTTACCATCAGTGATGATCCAGATGGACACTTAATCCGCTACGTAGTCATTCCACGACTGAAAGAACACTCTTTATTGATCGTAAACTTGGTTAACGTGGTTGGGATTAGGGGTTAAGATAGTTTTCCTCGATTTGGAAAAATCTAGAATAACTTAGGGCCTAATCGAAGTTACTAATTTAAATGAAAATTCTTCATCGTTAACATATCTCCTATCATGTATAAATCGTTGTTGACCAGTTGCATGAAAAGTATTTGTATGTTGGTGTGAGTTTCTCTGGCATTCCATGCCAGGTCCCGAGTAGCTAGAAGTTCCTATTGACGAGTACGCTGACGCGGATGTAGAGCCTCGATTCCCGTGATTAGGAATTTTACACTTTTACCCTAGTTTTCTTCAATCACGTAGTACCCGTTTCTATAGCTTTCCATCTGTTCATTTGATTTATACTTCAAGAAGATTTTATTTGGGTCTGTAATATATAACTTTACAATATTTTGTTTTTTGGCATGTATGGGTATTATCATTATTTAATTTTTGCAGCCCTATTAGTTAATTGTCGATCTAGATGCTCCCAAGATTTTGGGCGTCACATAGCCGCCACAGAGAGCCTCTGAAGTGAATTTTGCAAGCTTTCAAGCTAGTTAATTACCTGATGATCTTTTAGCTTCCGTTCGTTTAAGCCAATCATCAAGTCAGTCAAATTTTTAATGATCTAATCGTGTTCGTAGAGTCGCTTGAGAAGATTCTCAAGTGTTTGAAGTCTGGTGGAATATTCCATTAGCTGTTGAAGTCCGATAGTGGGTTCTAGCGGCGGTCAAGCACAAGAGTTGGTGTATGTTGGTTCGGCAAGAGTAGGCTTTCAAACATTTGGTTGAGAATTCAACGTCAGTTTGTAAGATTCTCTTGTAACTAATGATATTATAGTGCTAGATTTTTTAGACCTGGAGTGGTCTAGTGATTTTTACTCGATTTGGAAATTTTCACGTAAAAATCGCTGTCTCATGTGTGATCGTGATTGCTTTCCGTTATTGCTTGTGTGATTGGTTAGTTTTGCCTTTTGCGGTGTTTAGCTTCTTTGATTAAATCGATTACTGCAAATTAGTCTACAAACGGGGGTTTTCAATTGGTATCAGAGCGGGTTACAAAAATTTATTTTTAAATTTTTTAGTGTGATCCACTGACTGATTTGCAATAAATAGATTTTTCTTTGAGAATGCACTTCGACCGTTAGACCACTCTTTCTTGATAGTCTTAATTATCCATTTTGGAAAGTAAAAATGAGAGTTTTTCTAAAATCAATCGACGAACGAGTTTAGCTTTCTGTTGTTGAGGGTTACAAGCCTCCCACTATTGTTATTGATGGAGAAACCATCTCTAAACTCGTGACTAGATGGAATTGAGCTAATTTTGAAGATGCATGCTAAAATAGCAAAGCCATTAAAGTTATTTTTAGCGGAGTCGCACAAGATGAGTATTGTAAAATTAGTACGTGCGATTTAACAAAAGAAGCATCGAATATTCTTCAAATCACTCACGATGGAACTGATACCATAAAAATCTCAAAACTTTAACGTTTCACAACTAATTTTGAAACTTTACGTATGAAAAACGATGAAAGTTTTGACGATTTTTATGTCAAATTGAATGACATTGTGAATGCCTCTTTTAATCTCGGTGAAAAAAATTCTACTTTCTAAAATTGTTCGAAAAATTCTTAGATCTTTATCCAGACGTTTTCAACAAAAAGTCACACCAATAAAAGAGAGCAAATATATTGATTCTATTTCTGTTAAAGATTTAGTTGGAAATCTGTAAACCTATGAGCTAAATTTTCAAAACAAAAAGGTTTCAAAGAATTTGACATTCTCTTCAGCTTAAGGTGCTGTAAGTGACTCAGATGATGATTTAAAAACTAAAAAACCTAATTACGAGAAAAAATCATAAAAGAAGCACAGTAATGATAAAGTAAAAAATATGTTTAATTTTATTTAAAAAGAGTTAAAAGGCTAAATTTCTGAAATCCAATGCAATGAATGCAATGGATATGGACATATGGCTAAAGAATGCCCGAATTTTTTTAGAAAGAAACAAAATAGATTTACAGTCACTTGAGATGATGAGAGTGAATCTGAGATGGGTGATGATTACGAGTATGATCCTATTGGGGATGGTGCTATTGTAGCGTTCACTGTTTCTACTCAGGAGGATTCTAGTGAGTCTGAAAATAAAAAATTTATAAATGATTCCAATAATGAAAAATAAGACGTTGGTAATACTGAGAATAGTGAAACTCTGCAACTAGCTTATGATAAGTTTTATCATTAGAGCTATTTGTTAACTAAACATAACTGTAATCTGATTAATAAATTGAAACTGTGTAAAAAAGAAAGAGATAGTGTTAAACTTAAGCTAACTGAAGCTTAAGACTTGGTGGTGAAATTAAAATTAGGTAGGAAAATTTTGTGTGAAAAATTTACAAAATGGGAAAAAGAAAGAAATGATTTATCTAAATTGAGTTAAACTAGACAAACCAGGATTGAATTTCTTGAAAAAGAGTTGCATGCTTGTGTTGAGTTCAAAACTGATCTTGAATTAAAATTGATTAAATTTGAAAAAGATTTGTTAAATGCTCAATCTACTTTCAAGAAATTGAATGCAGGCACTATGACTTTAGATGACATACTTGGGTCATAGAAGGCAGTGACTGACATGTGTTAACTTGGATTTGCTAGTGCGTCGTCAAGCAAATTGTCCAAAGAAAAAGAAAAAATTGGCCAGCCAACTCAACCTGAATCTACACCAAAGTTTGTGAAAACAAAACGTGGCATAAACTAAAAAGATTATCTACAAACGTTTCAGGCAAAGCCAATGAAAAATGGAAGAATCAACCTGGTAGACCCACCATTCAACATGATGAGGTATGTTAGCACCTTAGATTCATTCTTGTGTGTCAATATTGTGGGGTCAAGGGATACAGTCACGCCCCAAACTCTGGGTCACATGAGACACCCACAAACAACCATACCAATCTGAAAAGCAACACCCAACCCAATGTTTTACTCTCAAGATACAAGACATACATGCAATAAATATAATCGCCAACATGTTTGTAGTACACGGTTCCCAAACCAAAACATGTAACAATAATCCATGGTCCGAAAAGAAACAAAAAAGGAGGACTACAGATCTTCCGCCCCTCCGGCTCCTCCCAACCAACCAGCGTGATCGAATGCACCTGAAAAACATTTTAAATCTCACATCGTGAGCCAAAGCTCAGTAGAAATCAGACAAACATGAGATAAAAGCTAAACACGCTAGGAAGATAATGTGCAGTTTTCGACTCTCTTTCAAGCCTTAAAACAGTTTTTGATGATCAAATGCGATGCAAAGGATAAGAAACTTTTCGACTCACACGAGTCTCGAAAATGGTTTGAGAACGATTTTATGTCATGACTCACACGAGCCTCGAAAACGATTTGATATATATAGTATGCTTCACACACAATCATTGACTCTCACGAGCCCTACATGCAACATAGATATATTGATCGACTCTCACGAGCCCGACAATAGTTCGATAATACACGATGTTTTATACACAACACGTGGATCTTCTCGGACTTCCACTGAAGGACCGCAGCCCCATCTAATGCATCTTCTCGGGTTTTCATCGAAGGATCGTAGCCTCATCTAGTGCGTTGCTAGCTAGAGCACTATGAACAATCTTCTTCTTGGGCTTTCACCGAAAGACCGCGGCCCCATCCAAAGCATTGTTGGCTAGAACTAACATGTACAACACAAGCAACCTACACAACTCACCCAACACTTGCATAAATAGAACCAGAGTTAATATGCACAAAATCACGTACAACACTACGTTTCACATAACGACATCTCAAACCACACAACTTATCACATAACTCCTCATCCACTAACCCAGACGACCAGCGACTAACAGAACGAAGCTCAACCCCAAAGGCTATCTCCAAACCTCCAAAACCTTTGTTTTCACAAACGTTTTCACAAAATATCATCTTTTTCGAAACCCACATTTTAAAAAGAAACACGGATCCAAATACGCCACGCACACAACGATGTATCAACGCCTCACACCTAACTAACCACATCATCCCCAAAGAATGACAACCAAAGAAACAAACCACCACGGCCTACTACGACCACCAAAACTAGGAACAAAACCAAAAACGACCCTATCAGACGTTCAGTCGACTGAACCCTATAATTCAGTTGACTGAAAAGCTACTAGAGGGAGGCCAATCGACTGAATTGCCCCATCTAGTCGACTGAAGACTACACTGTCGACCCAGTCGACTGGATTACCCAGTTCAGTCGACTGGACCACGACGGGATGGAACCCTAGCTACGGGAAACAGCTCTCAACCCCAAAATTGAAGCAATCAAACTCTCTTTTGATAGTCTAAAATATATCCAAGCCTAAAACTACCAAGAAACACCGAAAGAAACACCTCAAAAACCCATTTCATCCAACAAAAAACAACTGAAAACAATTTTGAACCAAAATTTGAGTTTTCAAAACATAAATCGATTTTTCATGTATTTTTTTAACCGGTAAAAAATACATAAGAAACAAGAGCTTGGATTTTTCATGTATTTTTCATGTATTTCACATAGCACTTCTTTAAGACATGAGAATCTAGGATCCTCTCTCATTGAGTCAAAGAAACTTGAAGCTCGAAACACTGGCCAAAAATGAATTTTGTCGAAACGAGATTTCGTTTGGATGAATGTGTAGCCCTCAGTACCGATAGCAAGGATCAACCATCAGATCGTCAAAAATCAAGCCTCTGGCCCCCGAGAAGTTAGAGTGAAGGCACGGGGTTCAAGGGTTCCAAAAGCTAGAAAGAGGAAAATATCTTTAAAAATATCTAAAGTTAGAAATTTATAAACCACGAAAATATTTTCTTTTTTTTTTGAAATTTGCATCTCAACGCCCAACGGCCCGATATCCAACCCCATATGCACTTCTAAATCCGAACATGCATAAAACGCATATAAACATGCAATTTTAAAACAAAAAACAATGCGTCAAAAAATACCGAAAAAATAAAACGGGTCAGGGACTCATAGACACATTAGACAAAATTATTTTCAGTTACATGACTTGTTTTGTTACTATTCTGTATATTCTTATGTTCCTAGAAAAGGTAGATTTGTTAACCATATGCATGATTCTAGGAATATATTGAATTATTCTATGTTTAAAAGAATTGTTGTTAAAACATGGACTGAAAATAATCTACCTAAGCACATTCCCAAATATTATAATGTGGAAGACGGAGTCAAGGTTAGAAAAATGTGGGTTAGAAAAAGTGATCTAAGCTACTTTTTAGCTAGTCGTAGTCTCTAATTTGTTTTTAGTCTTGTTTTTTTGTTTTGTTTTATGTGGTTGAGTGTTTTTTATTTTTTTGTTTATTAGCCGTTTTTAAGAAAAAAAAAAGAAAAAAATTGTGCGATACTGTATTAAGGGTTGAGTACCTTTTCTGTGCATTATTTCATTGGCTAAAATTCTATAATTTAGTGTTTGAGATTAATTATCACTCTGATTTCTTTGGACGATTTAGTTCATAGTGGATAGAATGTTTTCAGAGATTAATCTATTCTGTACATCACTTGAACGTTAATAGATGCAGGGATCCTCTAAACTTGGGTTCAAATGTGAGTTGGGAGTAAGATGGGGTGAGGGCAAAATTGAGAGAAGGTTCAGTCATGATCATTGGTAAAAGGGTTTGGAGAGAGAAATCTTGTGCCATGATCCATGATGAAGATGAAATTTGTGGACATATAAAATCTCCTCTACCCATTCCACAAGTACGTACAATGTTTTGATCAGTAAATCGGTATGTTTTTCCATAAAGATAGGTAGCAAGGTGAGTGTAATGATCATCGGGATGCATTTTATCTTCTTTGACAAGATTTGCATAAAATAAGCGAGTAAGTTGGGAAAAACACCTTAGGGTTGATAGAATACGTATGGTCCCCAACCAAGCCTAGCAATAAGATGTAAGATGTGAGGAAAGAAAGTATCCATGAAGCATATATCTAGAATCTTACCAAAGATAGGATCGAGCGACTGGAGATGAGTTTTGTAAAGAGCTTCGGCCCGGTCCGTGGAGATCCATTTGTCGTTTTCATCGGTGGTTTCCTCTCGTGCGATTGATTTCCCTTTTTCTCCTCGAGTTTTAGGCTTCATTTGATGTTGAAAGAGAGGATTAAGAGATGGAAAGAAGATTTAGAGGTTTAGAATGATGGTGGATGAAGTAGAAAAATGTTTTGGGGCAAGAAATTGCGGATGAACCGTGCCCTGGGAGAGAGAACCCGAGAGTGGGAAATGAAAAGACGAGGCTGGAAGTGTTGTTCGGTGCCTTAGGTTTTAAAATCCCCGACGGTTCAGTCGAATGGATGAGGCTTCAGTCGACTGGATGAGTCTTTCATTCAATCGACTGGATGAGTCTTTCATTCAATCGACTGGATGAGTCTTCAGTCGACTGGATCTGTGATCAGTCGACTGGATGTTGTCCATTTGCACGAGATTGAGTTCCAGTTCAGTTGCCTTTATTTATTTTAAAAAAAAACTCTTTTCAATTAAAATCATACAACTTCACGCACATGCATTAGGCCTAATTCTCTTCTTATAATGATAAACCGATCTTCATTAAGAGGTTTAGTAAAAATATCAACCCATTGTTCACTAGTGCATACAAATTCTAAAAATATATCATCTTTTTGCACATGATCACGAAGAAAGCGGTGTCTTATCTCACTGTGCTTTGTTCGTGAATGTAAAATTGAATTTTTAGAAATGTTTATTGCGCTTGTGTTATCACATTTAATTGGCACAACATCATAATTTAATTTAAGATCTTGAAGTTATTGTTTCATATAAAGAATTTGTGCACAACAACTACCCTCCGCCATATATTCGGCTTCGGCAGTTGATAAGGCTACTGAATTTTGTTTTTTAGAGAACCATGAAACACGTGATTTTTCTAAGAAATGACAGATTCCACTAGTGTTTTTACGGTCAATTATGTAACCAGCAAAATCTGCATCTGAATAGCTAATAATTTCAAATGAAGTGAACTTAGAATACTATAAGCCTATATTTATAGTGCTAATTAAATATCTTAGTATTCTTTTTACTGCAGTTAAGTGTGATTTTTTAGAACATACTTAATATCGTGCACACATACACACAGTAAACATTATATCAGGTCTACTTGCTGTTAAATATAATATGCTATCAATCATACCTCGGTAGAGTTTAGTGTCTACCGGTTTTCCTTACTCATCTATATCAAGTTTGGTTGAGGGACTCATTGGAGTTCCCAAAATCTTTTCGTCTTCCATGTTGAAGCGTTTGAGTAATTCTCATACATACTTTGATTGGTTGATGAAGGTTCCATTTTTTGCTTGTTTGATTTGAAGTCCGAGGAAGAACGTGAGCTCACCCATCATACTCATCTCGAATTTTTTTTGCATACATAAAGAAAATTCGTTGGACAATTCTTCATTAGTAGCACTAAAAATAATATCATCTACGTATATTTACACGATAAGCACATTTTTTTTGTTTGTTTTGATGAACAATATTGTATCAATCTTTCCTCTTGTAAATCTATTTTCTAACAAAAAATGACTTAATCGTTCGTACCAAGCTCGATGAGCTTTCTTTAATCCATATAAAGCTTTTGTTAGTTTGAACACATGATTTGGATAGTGATAATCTTCAAAATCAGGTGGTTGTTCAACATACACTTCCTCATTTATAAACCATTTAGAAAAGTACTTTTACATTCATTTGAAAAAGTTTAAAGTTTCTAAAAGATGCATATACAAGTAACATACGAATGGCTTCCATCCTAACTACAGGTGTATAGGTTTCATCAAAGTCAATTCCTTATTCTTGATTATAGTCTTGTGAAACTAGCCTAGCCTTGTTACGGACAATAATGCCATTTTCATCATTTTTATTTCTATATACCCATTTAGTTTTAATTATTATATGATCTTTAGGCTTACGAACTAAACGCCAAACTTTATTTTTTTTGAATTGGTTTAATTTTTCTTGCATGGCTTTTATCCAAGATTCATCTTCTAGTGCATCATTTATATTTTTAGGTTCTTCTTCTGAGAGAAAAGCAAGATGATTACAAATATATTTCAAGGAAGATCGAGTAGTTACCCCTCGTGAAGGTTCCACAATGATTTGATCCATAGGGTGATCTTTCACTGTCTTTCATTCATTTGGTATGTCTTTATGTTCATTTTGATTTGGAGGCTCATGAACCTCGATGCTTTTGCTTTTGTCCTCCTTGATCTGTATTTCTTCTATTCCTTTGTTAATATCTAGATCATCGTCATCTGAATTCTTGAAAGTAAAAGGATTAGCTTCATTAAAAGTTGTATGAATGAATTCAACTAATATTATAGTTCTCTTATTATATACTCTATAAGTTTTACTATTTGTACCATTCGCAAGAAAATATTTTTTTTTATCAGAATTTGACTCAAATTTTTCCCATTTCGTTTTTATCAATTAAAATAAAATATTTACATTCAAATACATAAAAATAAGAAATATTGGGCTTTCTACCATTCAATAGTTCATAAGGAGTTTTGTTTAAATGATATCTTATGAAAATTCGGTTCATTACATAGCAAATAGTATTTACTGCCTCGACAAAAAA
>JAUMHN010443478.1:0-11249 GCA_032360265.1 Heliamphora ciliata
TAGGAGAAAATTCGAGTATTTTTCGCATAGGTTCGTTTCTTGACTTTTCGAGCTTATCTCTTATCTTAAAATACTTGGACTTATAACCTTGAGTTTTTAACCTCAATATTCGGGTTTTAATATATGCTTGTGAGTTTCCCCCTCTTTCCCAGATCTCAAGCTCGAAAGATTAAAGGGTCAGGCCGGTTCTTCTTACCGAACTTAGGTTCGAGATTTCGTTTCTTTTGAGATGTTCTTTCTTTTTTTTTATTCGTATCTTGAGTTCGGATTATTACAAAATGAATGTTTGGAACATAAAACATTATTTTGAATTTGTTACGTATCGATGAAATAAAAACATAGTTGTTCAAGAAAACATTTATTTCTAAGTGAGTTTTGAATTTAAATTTAAAGAAAAATGGGCGTGTTAATGGATGACCTTTAGATGGGTTGGTTTGGGTTTAGTTCACGGGTTCCCGGGGTTCGGAACGTGACATCTTATATCTGCTTGCCCTGCTGTAATTGTCAAATTTGCCTGTCTCTTTGACTTTAAATTGTACTGGGTATTATATTATATGCGTTGTGATATATTTTACCGTGAGAATGGTTAGAAATTTTGGTGTGTTTTCTATTGAGCTTTCACTCATGGCATTCGTGCCATAGGTAAAGAGAAGACGTTATTTGAGAAAGTCGCCCTCGAACAAGAAGACGTATTTGAAGAATAGAGTGAGTGACAGGAGCTAGCGGACCCCGACAATACTAGCTAAAGAAATGAATTTTCACCTTTTGTTCCTTTTTATTCAGTTTTCACGTGCTTATTGTAATTTTTGTTGAATATTTTGTAAAACTGTAAACGTTTTGTACTTTTGATTAGCCAAGAACTCTTAATGTTGTAATACTTATCATATGTAACTTTGAATGAATGGTAGAGTATTTCCTTTAATTATACCTATGTATGTCCCGACGTGCTTGAATGACGGGGCGTCACAGTTGGTATCAGAGCCTAAGTTTAGTGAACCTTCAGGCCTTGGGTTATTGGAGACTACGAGTTCTGTAGCGTTGAATCTCTGTAGAGTGTCGATACTATTAATTTATCACTTATAATTTTAAAGACTAAAAATTCATACATTAAGTTTCTCTTCCTGATTGTCTCTCATCTTTGGATGGCATCCGATGCAGAGCTGGCTAGAGAACCATGGGCAGCACCTGAACCAGAAAACTTAAAACCAGAGGAAGAACCTGTTGTAGAACAACACCCGATAGACATATTTTCATTGGCATGGATGTTCCTGGATGAGTGGCCCAGTTCATGAAGAAGAAGAAGAGGCTAAGGAAGCAAGAGCAGACGAAGAGGCAGACGAGGCAAATGGTGGGTCTGGCTATGAGGCTGATGATGAGAATGAGGACGATGAAAGTGAAGAAGGGGCCATTGCTTTCTTTTACGATCCACTAGAGGCACTGCCATCGGAGATGGATGATGATGAAACAATGAACGCAACAATCTACCGGAGCCACAAAGACTACCGTAAAGACTATCATGTTAGGGAACAACTGTATGCAAGAATATTCTCAGAGAAGACGTGGAAATAGAAAAAAAAAGCCAGAGTCTTTCTGGAGGTACTGTTAATGTAGGTGCAATCCCAAGAGGGGGGTGAATTAGGTATTTAAAATTTTATACCAATATTGACCCAATTAAACATGCAATTCCAAACGTCCACAAGTATTCTCTAACAAGAAAATTCAAGTAGATATAGAATTTAAAGTGCGAAATTAAAGAGATAGAGTTAGAGAGATAGAACACCAAGATTTACAAGGTTCAGCGCACCAGCCTACGTCCTTGTCTCAAGCAACACCGTTTTGAGGATTCCACTAGTCCTTTCTTCAATAGGCGGAGATGCCTCTCTCCTTCAAATAGGTGGAGAAGCCTCTCTTGAGAATATCCCCTTCTCAAGTTACAATCCCTCCTTTTAGGTGGAGATACCTCTCTCCTTCAGTTGGCGGAAATGCCCACTCATTCGGTAGGTGGAGAAACCTCTCTTGAGAAATCTCATTCTCAAGCAAAAGATTCAAACCCGAATCTTTCTATACAAAGAATTGTATAAATAAGAGATGTACAAGAAAATCACTCTCTTAAAGAGTAGAAGAGTACACAATGAATGCACACACTAATTCACTCCCAAAGAATATAGATATAAAAGCTCAATGAAGAATTCTAATGGATTTTACTCTCTTTCAATGAAATTATGAAAAGTATGATAATTTGGGTCAAGAATTGAAGTACCAAGAGAGTATAGAAGTGGGAGAGATGAGGGCTGATTGAATATGAGGTTTAGAGGGCTATTTATAACCAAAAATTTGAGAACTATCCGTTGGGAGGTTTTTGAATATTTAATCCCAAAGTCAAACTAGCCGTTACAACCCAAATTTTGACTTTCAGGCATGTTCAGTCAGCTGACCTAGGAGATCCAGTCGATTGAGCCTCTTTGAACCATGAAATTTAAAAACCAGAAACATTTTAGTCGACTGAGGCATCAAGGTCAGTCGAATGAACCAGTTTTTTAGGCGTTTAATCGACTGAAGAAGGAATTCAGTCGACTGACTTGGACTACAGAATTTTCCCAACTTCAAATGATGATATCTCCTTCATCCGAACTCTGAATGAGGTCATTTTTATGTTCAAATTGAAGCTCCAGAAGTCTACTTTCCAATGGTTCATGCCTCCTATCAAAATTCATTTTGTGCAAAAAGGTATAACCAAAATACGGAAGGTATGTTATTTTTCTTCAAACACTTTTTGCATATTTTTGGCCAAACTTCTTTTGAAAACTTGTTTCTCATCTTTTTAGGGTTCTTTAACTCAATATAAGTTTTGAAAAAATGTTTTTAATGAGTTATTAATATTCCTATGGTCAATCTAAGGTCTCCTATGAGCTTTCACAAATATGATCATTGGTTGTGAACTTATATAGGTTCATAGATTCAATACACTTGAAATTCTTTGAGTCCTTCGAGTTCTTTTCTTTTCTTCTTGGTTTTCTCGTGCTCCATGGATCTTAGCCGCTTGAATATGATCTTCATGCTTCATGGCTACCATTTTTCGTTCTCAACTGTGCTTAACGTTGAACTCTTGTAAACTCACTTAATTGCACAATTAGAACCTTTTGTTTGTTATCATCAAAACGGATGTTGAAACCTTGTTTAGGCCAACAGGTACATGGGTCTATTGAGAGTGTTGGAGAGATGTGATGAGGTCATCTATCATCTAAGGGTTCCATTAGGATTCAAAGGTCTATTGAAAGACAAGGTGGATGCAGACACAAAAACCAAGAGATAAGAGAGGAATCATCAACCCGCGCGACCCAACAATCGACTTTAACAATTTAAAAACGTACCTGGAGGTAATCAGTAGCCATAATCAGCAGGGCTCGCATGGGACTGGAGGACTTTTGTCACGTGGAAGTGTAGTGATGCTGCTACGGTATTTATGAAGTGACATGGGAGCATGACTCGGTTATTCGCTACTTCTATCTGCATTTGTTTGTTTAGACTTTAGTACGCTAGGTGTTGTACTTTTTCCTTTTGCTTGAAGGTTGTATGCATGTTATGTGAACTCTTGAAAACCTTGTACTAGTTTTGTGTTGGGATCAAACGTAAGTGTTCCCTGCTAAGAATCTCTATAAGTAGTCTTACGAACCTCAAATTTAACTCCACAAGATCCCAAAACATAAAAAATAATCAAGAATTAAAACAACCCCCAAATCTGAACACTCCCCTAGGATGGCTGATAGACGACCGAACCATCGATAAGTTAACGAACCCCTAGATGATGAATCACTCGGGGTAGCCTAGATTTTACGAAAACCACCGTTAGAACCCCACAACTTTATCCTTATGAGTTCGTTTCTCAAGCCCTTGTGTTAATTCTCGTACCCAATTGAAGTTCTTGAGTACCTTTCTTTCTAATATCACCGATTTTGAATATTCGACATTAGTGAAATCTTTTGCCTTATTCAATTCTCTCGATCCTGATACTACATTCATGTGTAGTAATTTTGTGGATTCTTTACTTACTTTTGAAATCTCAATCTGGGGAGTAGACTTGGATGCTTGAATTGAAGTACGTTAGGCCGATGTAACTTTAGGACAAATATCTAATTTTACTACCCATTGCTTAAACATATCTTTTATCAAGATCTGATGTTGCACAGATTGGTCCCAAGAACATCCCTTTTTGTATTGATCATTAGTTGATCTCTTATCTCCAATGCGTATAAGCCTCAACCGACCTATCAATTTGGGTCAACGGTGATTGCTTTAGCCATGACCCCTTACCATAAACCAATCTATCTTTGAACCATCTGGGATTCCACCCTAAGTTTTTCTAACCTCGGCTATATCTCGTGCTTATACTATTTTAAATCCTTGGCAAAACACTTAACCATTCGCCTCCCTATATCGTTTCTCTCGAGACTTCTAAATTTGATGATCTGACCATCCTTATTGAACCTTGTGCATGCTTTTATCTGTCCTCGATTGACCTTCAAAACCTTACCCCGTATATCAGTAAGGAACGATAGTGATCAGAAAATTACGTCATTTGGCGTTAGCACTTTTACTAAAAACTGGGACGATGTATGAGAACCTCCTAATGCCTCTTCGAAGCCTGAAGTAGATTTTTTCTTGGTGTCAGGGCTTAGAATATCTGTCAACGTTCGTGTTTAACAAAATATCTTGAAGATCAAGACCCCCAACTACAGGAACAATTAAGTAAGGGTTTATTCAACTAACTACATCTTTTCAAAGGTTTCGACAAATAGAACTATACCATCAGCAATCTATGGTTAGAGACGACAGTTTCACACCAAGGGATTCATGATACCACCATGTGATAGAATTTAAATTTTCTCATATTAGTTCATAGCTAAACCACCCATCCAATAAATTGAGAAGCAAAAGATTCATACCGATAGTAGGAAAGTAAAAAATGGGAAATAACCTTGAACTTATGATAACCTTAGTACGCTAGAAAAGGAGGTACGTCTATACGCACCGATATTCATGCCGATTTTACCAACCAAAACGTTAGAATTCGGATCCTGCCATCCTTGCCTTCAATGAAAATTTTGACGATGACCATGAACGTCAAGAGCCTGATGAAGAATTAATCACCAAATCACAATGGGTCACATGACTAGATATTTACCACAACCATACCTTTTATCACATTTGTTTTACCCTAGGTTGATCGACTACTTAAGAAAAATGATAAAGCCATTGGAAAAGACACTTGGACCCTATGTACCAGCACGTCAAGGACAAATGGCAAAAGCCAAGAGGAACAGTACAATCCTTGAAAGGACCAATGAGGAAATGAAAATATATAACTACAGACTTCATCACCAGTATTATCATGATCACCTTGAGAACTGATAACATTCGGGTTACAATGGATCGCCTCACTAAGACCGCTCGCTTTCTATCAATAGACCTCGCGAACATTAGTATCTACAAGAAAAAAGTACATTTGTGAGATTTTGCATCAACATGAGTTCTCTACTATACTCAACCGAAACCCACACCTCACCTTCAAATTGATGGGTAATCTGAACGCACGATTCCGAACCATCAAGGGCATGTTAAGAGTATGTATAAGGAAAATTGAAGAAAATTCTTATCTTTGGTAAAAATTCGCTTACAACAACAAGCAATAGTAAGAGCTTGATATAAGTGCAAACAGCCAGGGCATAGGATGGCTCATTGCCCACTAAAAAGTGAAGAAGACAATCGGAGAGGACCACTAAGGAACAACAAGAAGTTCACGTGCACAGAACCTTACTCTTAAGATGGCAGAAGGGAACAACTAGGAAAAAGGGTGCCAAACTTAGTAATTTGTTATAACTGTCGAAAGTCCAGACATAAAAGGTCAGAATGCCCACTACGAAGAGGATTAAACTACAACAACCATCAGCAGGGACAGAGCTACAAAGATCAAATAAGTCTATTGCAGCAAGGAACAAGTGGTTTGAAATAGGTGGTGCAACCTGACCAACCAGAGAGCGATGAATTGAGTGTTTGCCTTTCACAGAAGAAAAAGGAGTATGCGTTGATGATCGGAGATACGCTGCATTCGCAAGCTCTAAGTTATATGTTAGTTAAACTTGTTGAATCTTCCCATAAAAGGGTAGGCTTGAAGGATAAAGACTTTTAGGTCAACACTAATTAAACAACCCCTGCGCAATGGATATGCGACGTGATCTTTGAAAATTATGTAATAATCGGTTTAAGATGTTAGTAAGACAAAACAATCATTACTCAAAGTGCTGAACGTATAAGTCGAACCCTATCCACACTCTTAATAAAGAACGACTCAAGTAAATAAGGACACAAATTCTATGAGAAGTGATGTAAGTAAACCATCCACAGTCTTTCACACGAAACTTTGAGGACGAAATTTATTTTAAGGGGGGTAGATTGTAACGACCCGATTTAGATCGTAGTTATAGCAACCTAGATTTTAACGACACGTGTAATGACCCGGCTTAAAACCTTGTATTAGCAACGGTTAACCGACGAGGTATTAGGTCACTGAAAGATCAAAAATCCTAACTTAACCCGAAACCCTAATTCGATCCGAAAATCTTAAAATGACCCAATAAATAGAGGTAAAGTCCTAATACTCAGAAAAGACTCATGACATCCTAAATTAAGTAAATAAGACAAAATATAAGGTTAAAAATAAAAAATTCTCATAATTAGGATAAAATGACCATTTTGCCCATAGTACAGCAAAAAATCTTAAAAATTTAAATTTTAACACATGGACACACCAAATCAGATATTTAGATACAATCAAGTAATAAAAAATAAAATAACAACAAAAATGACAAAACACACCTAAATGGCCGGCCTCCTTGGGATTTGTGCCCAAAAAGTCACATTTTGTCTTTTTAGCTCAAAATGAGAAAAAATTATATAAATCAAGCATTATGATGATCCAAGACTATCTAAACAAGTAATATACATGATAATATAATAATATAGGCCAGCAAAAGTAAACAAATTATTATTTAAGTCCACACACTAAAATAAGTGAAAAAGTCAATTCTTGTCAAAGTAGCTAAATTTGGCTTGAAAGCTTACACCTATTTAATCAATTACTATGAAAGTTACGATAATTCATGGGAACACTAAACTAATCATAAAAATACTAAAATAATAGATTTCAATAGGCAAAGACACCAAAAAGATACACTAAATTAATTTTTAGGCATTTTTTTTTGCATAAAATGGTATCAAAACATAACTTAAACCCTACATTTATACAAAATTAGTTTTGCACTGTCCCAAACTACCCCTAGCCAAAATCCCTAGCTGCCATATCTGATATGTGTAAGTCTCAAAAGCTTCTCACCTTACATGCAACCAATGGAGCCAAGGAAATTAAATTAAAAACTTCCAAAGTGTATAATTACATCCACTACCTAATTTCCCTATAAAATGAGGACTTAAGCCACTCTCTTCCTCCTCCATATTTTGGCATTATAGAGAGAGAGAGAGAGAGAGAGAGAGAGAGAGAGAGAGAGAGATCATATTCTTCAATGTTCAAGTGTGCTTCAAAATTGAGAAAGAAAGGAGGGAAGAAGAAGGAAGAAAGGAATGAGGAACTAAGGAGAAGCATTAAAGCCAAGTCCATAGGCCATTCTCCATACCTTAGGTCCTTAAACAAGTAAGTAAAACCTCAAAATTTTCTGTTCATACTCACTCAAGGTCTCCCTTAACTCATCTCTTAAAATACAACCAAGAACAAGAATCAAAACATTGGTAAAAAAAGGCGTCGTGATGAGAGAATATGGGTTGTTTGTGATTTTTATGATATGAAATGAGCTTGCATGTTTGTATCTATGAGTTGTGTAGCTTTTAAAAGTCTTGAAACAAATATATGTTAGTCTTAAACACATACATGCAAAGAAATGGGACCAAATCTAGAAATACCATGAGCTAGGAGACAAAAACCCATAAAGGCCTGATTTTTGTGCTATTTTGACTTGCTGACCCGAACTTTGAATTACCATAACTAAATGTCGAAAAATGATCTAAGAGTGGTTTTTATGTCTTGACCCAGGTTTTTAAGTTATCTTGCATACAAAATTGGTTGAAACTAATTTCATCGAGTAGAACTCAAGAAATGCCATTTTTTTTTCTAAAGAGTGTTAGTTTCTGGCCACCCAAAATTATAGACATAAAAACCTTAGTTCAGAATGAGATTCGAGCTTCGGTCAAAATATGAAAGTTGTAGCTAACATGTATATTTTTCTGTCCACTAACAAGGAGCCCAAAATATGAGATTGGATAGGTCAAAACACACCGCAAGTCACTATTGTGAATCCATGACTGACAAAGCCCACTGTCACATGTTTTTGTATGACCTGAAATCCATGTTGTTAGTGACCCAATGCAAAAGTGGTTTTCATGAAAAGTGTAGATAACATATAGAACTATGTACGGTCCAAATATTAGACCTAGATAACCACGGATGGTCCCCCAAACCGTTTGTAAACTTTCTGTGGTAACCGGGTTCTGCTGAACATTTTTCAGCTGACTGAACCCATTTTATAAATTTGCTTATATCTCTAACTTGTTTCAAATAACTACCCTTAACACGATTCATGAAACTTGTAGGAGACACATTAAGCTAGAACATATCCAAATATCGAACTTATAGTCGTTGATTTGATGCCCCAAAATCGAGATCCACTGAAGCACATATTCTGTACTTTTCTCTATAAAGTGCTGAATCATTTTCTCTTAAATGAAACTAATGGTCTCCAAAAGTTGTAGAAAATATTTTTATCTAAATGGTGTCCAAAAGTTGTAAAAAATATTTTTATCTAAATGGTGTCCAAAAATCAAAACTTAATTTCATGTCTAGGCACCCCAAAACACTGTGGTTCTTTTTAAATTAACACTTGAAAATTTACCCTTAACTTGTTAACTGTATAGTTGACATGTTTTATTGTGGGACTTGAAGTATAGGCTTTCATTGATTTAAATTGGATGGTTAATGTCTTAGAATAATTATATGATAATTAGAATCCATGCTACTAAGTTCGAGCCATGTCATATAAATTGTAATTTATGCTTTGTATGCTTGTATTTCATGCTTTAATGAGTTGTACCATATGCTATACTATGCTTAGTCTAAAGTCATGCTATTGATAGTTATATTTGAGGTACATATTATGTACCATGAGCATTATCATCACTTGCATCTTGGCATATCGGAGCTCATTTTGTACCTATCAATGTGGGTTGGGTTATGTGAGAGTTATTCCCTTCATGGGCATCCCTGATTGCCAATTTTGAAAATGATTTTGGGAGATTGTTTTTCATGAAGCTGGTTAGGCACCGTGGATTCGTCACTAGCATTCTCTCTCTTGTAATTTATATTTTGGGGTAATGCCAAACGAGCATTCTTGTCCTTAATGTGGGATTATTAGTTTGCGCATTATTATTTTGGTTGGCCGGAGGATAAGGATGTTAATGGCCTGCCCCCACGCCATTGCCATTTTGTAGTAAAATAGCTGTGGCATGAAGTCCGACGTTGGACTTACTATTCACAATGAGGCAAGGATAGGTTCGGTGACTAATTACCCATAAAGTCTACTTTGCAGTTTTGCGACGTGGAACTCATGTTATGATTTTGGGTGAATGTTGGGCTGGGCATTTGCATCACATCCATGGCATTGCATACTTGTACACTTGTTCTTATATCTGCTTGCTCTGCTATAATTGTCAAATTTGACTGTCTCTTTGACTTTAAATTATACTTGGTGTTATATGATATGCGTTGTGCAATATTTTGCCATGAGAATGGATAGAAAGTGTAGAATATTTTCTACTATGCTTTGGTTCATGGCATTCGTGCCACAGGCGAAGAGGAGTTCTTTGAGGAAGTCACCTTCGAAGAAGAAGACAGATTTGAAGAACAGGGTGAGTGGCAGGAGCCAGCGGACCCGACAATGCTAGCTGAAGAAATAAATTTTCACCTTTTGTTCCTTTTTGTTCAGTTTCCACGTGCTTATTGTAATTTTTGTTGAATCTTTTTTGAAATTGTAAATGTTATGTACTTTTGATTAGCCTAAAACACTTAATGATGTAATACTTATCATATGTAACTATGAATGAATGGCTAGAGTATTCCTTTTAATTATACCAATGCATGTCCCGACGTACTCGAAAAACGGGGCATCATAGTTGGTATTAGAGCCTAAGTTTAGT
Source organism: Heliamphora ciliata (assembly GCA_032360265.1). Taxonomy (NCBI): domain Eukaryota; kingdom Viridiplantae; phylum Streptophyta; class Magnoliopsida; order Ericales; family Sarraceniaceae; genus Heliamphora; species Heliamphora ciliata. Next base: position 10,258 of record JAUMHN010443478.1, read on the forward strand.
GAACCTTCAGCCTTTGGGTTATGGGAGACTACGAGTTCTATAGCGTCGAAGCTTTGTAGAGTGTCGATATTATTAATTTATCACTTAAAATTCTAATGACTCAAAATCCATACCTTAAGTTTCACTTCCTGATCGTCTCTCATCTTAGGATGGCGTCCGATGCGGAGTCGGCTGGAGAATCATGGGCAGCACCTGAACCAGAAGACTCAGACCCAGAGAAAGAACCTGTTGAAGAATAAGACTCGAAAGGCGTATTTTCATTGGCATGGATGTTCCCGGATGAGTGGCCAGTTCATGAAGAATAAGAGGCCAAGGAAGCAAGAGCAGACAAAGAGGCAGACGAGGCAAATGGTAGGGCTGACTATGAGGCCGATGCTGAGAATGAGGATAATGAAAGTGAAGAAGGGGCCATTGCTTTCTTTTATGATCCACTAGAGGGACCGCTATCGGAGACGAATGATGATGAAACAATGGACGCAACAATCTACTAGAGCCGCCAAGACTACCGCAAAGACTATCGTGTTGGGGAATGGGTGTATGCAAGAGTATTCCCAGAGAAGACATGGAAATTGAAAAAAAAAAAGCCAAAGTCTTTCCCGAGGAACATGGGTCCATTGACAGTGTTGAAGAGATTCAAAGGTCTTTCCCGAGGAACATGGGTCATCTATCATCTACAGGTTTTGCAAGGATTCAAAGGTCTATTAGGAGACAGGATGGATGCGAGGTGGATGCAGACACAGAAACTAAGAGATAAGAGATGAATCATCAACCTGCTGTGGCATTAGGATTTAGGGGTCATAAAAATAAGGGGAATCAAAGATGTTTAGAAAAATATTTTAAACACCTTGAAAGCCAAATTTGAAAACTCCTTTTTGTTGAAAATGGAGTCGCCACTTAATTTTTAAGAAAAACTAAGAAAAACAAAAATAGCATACTGATCTTGAAAACGTTAACTAGAGAAACAGGGTTCGGGGGCTAAGGTACGAATCGGG
>JAUMHN010443488.1:0-11249 GCA_032360265.1 Heliamphora ciliata
CATTAAAACCACTAACCTATTTTTCTATAAAAACTAAGACCCAAACACCCCATTCTCCTTCATGTGGTTCGGCTGAGGGAGTGAGAGAGAGAGAGAGACCAAAATTTTCCAAGTGTCATAAGAGAGAAGAAAGAGAGAAGAAGGAAGGAAGAAAGAAGGAGCAGGGAGAGATCAAGGAGAGAGTATTATGGCTAAGTCCCACTCTTCTTCAACCTTTTGAGCATCCAATAAGGTAAGTAAATTTCCTAAAACCCTCTGTCAATATCTCATAAAATAGCCCTCAATCCATCTCTATAATCAACCCTAAGAGCAAGAAACAAAGATCAACTCAAAAATGTGTCGCGGGAGTAGATTATGGACTGTTTGTGTAAAATTAAGCCTTGCATGTGCTTGCATGTGAATATTTTTGAGTTTTATGGCTTGAATATGTTATGGGGTTTTGGTTTGTATGATTATATGATATGCATGCAAAGAAAATACCTGATTTCTTGGGTTTACCAACATTCTGTCAAAAACTTTAAAATATCATAACTAATTATAAAAAAATGATCTAAATGTGATTTTTATGTCCAGACCTAGCTTTTTAAGTTCTAATTTATACAAAATTGGTTTAAAATAATTTTGTTAGGTAGAACTCCAGATATACCATTTTTATCAAAGAGTGTTAGATTTTGACCACTTTGAGTTGCAGACTTAAAAATCCTAAGTTAGAGTGAGAAACAAGCTTAGATCAAAACATAAAATTTGTAGATAACACATTTATCTTATTGTCCACCAAAAATGAGCCAAAACTATGAAGTCTTGATAGGTCAAAACACTTTCCAAAGTCACTATTGTGTTTTAGTGACTGATAGAGCTCTCTGTCACACCTTTTTGTGAGACCAAAAACCTAAGTTTTTAGGAGCCAGATCCAAAGGTGGTAAACATTAAAAATGTAGTTAGTACATTAAACTAAATACTGAGTAAAAATCATCCTAAAATACCTTTAGATAATACCTCAAAGGTTTTGAGTATTCTCTATTGAAATCCTATTCTGCAGACTCTTTTTAGGCTGACTGAACCTATTTTATAAATTGGCCAAAATCACTAATTGTTTCCAAACAACTTATCCTAGCACAAAACATGAAACCTGTAGGGGACACCTTAAGATAAAACCTCACCAAAAATCATATATATATATATATCCCTTAAATTGATGCCCCAAAATCGAGGCCAACAAAGGCCAAATTTTTGCACTTTTCTCTGTAAAGTGCTGAATTGTTTTCACTTAAATAAAACAAATGACCCATTTGCCCTAGGATCTGACCTTAGTGTTAAATATGAAAGTTGTAGAAAATATTTTTATCTAATTGGTGTTCAAAAATCAGAAATTAAATCCATGCGTAGGTACCTCAAGACACTGCTGTAACTTTAAAATTGACACTTGAACAATTGCTTAAATTTGGCTAAGTGTAAGAATAGCATGTTACATTTTGGAACTTGAATACATGGACTTCAAATGATTTATGAGAGTAATTGGTGTATGAATTTAACAATGTCATGATTGGGAATCAAGCTAATAGGTTGGATCCATGCCACATAAATTATGATTTACGCTTCGCATGCTTGTACTTTATGCCTAGTGAGCTGTACCATGTGCCATATTGTGTTTATATGCTATGCTATAATTAATTGTACACAAGAAACATATTGCACATCATGAGCATTCCTACATTGCATCTTGGGTTATCGGAGTCCCCTTTCGTACCTATCATTTTGGGTTGGGTGATATAAAATCATTCCTTCTGTGATTGTGGATCTAGGGCATCCCTGGTTACCATATTTGAAAATGAAATGGGAGATTATTTATGATAAAAAAGGAAATTAGGCACTATGGGTTTGTCACTAGCTTTAATTAGACTTTAGATTGACGCCTAACGAGCATACTGGTCCTTACAGTGGGATCGGTTAGCCAGTAATAGGATGAATAAAATTGGATAAAGGCCAGTCCCCATGCTATTGCCATTGCGTAAAACGGCTAAGGCATGTAGCCAAGGTGAGGGTTTACCTTTCGCAATGAGGCGAGGATAGGTCCGGTGATTAGGTCCTATTAAGTCTACTCTGTAATTCTCGACGTGGAATTTATGATATTATTCTAGAAGTATGTTGGGTTGGGTAACTGCATTGCATTCATCTGCATCACGCACTCGCACAATTGTTCTTATATATGCTTATCCTATTGAAAATGATAAATTATCTGTCTCTTTATTCTTAAATTTGTATTAGGTATTATACGATATGTATTGTAGGATATTTTATTGTGAGTTTGTTAGACGGTTTAGGAAATTAGCTTCTGAGCTCCGGCTCATGGCATTCATGCAATAGGTGAAGGAGATAAACAATTTGAGGAAGGGTGTGTTCGTAGGAGAAGAAGACTTCGAGGAGCAGGGAGAGTGGCAGGAGCCAGCTGACCCCAATAATGCCGCTTGAAGACGTAGAATATTCACTTTTTGATCCTTTGTTCAGTTTCCACAAACATATTGTAACTTTTGTTAAATTCTCTAAAAGACTGTAATCATTACGTATTTTGAACAAATTTTGAACCTTTAATGATGTTGTAATATTCGTATGTAATTATGAATGCAAAGTTACAATATCTCCCTTATTTATAATTACATATGTCCCGACGTGCCTAGAGAACGGGGCGTCGCAGTTAGTATCAGAGCCTAGATTTAGTGAACCTTCAGGCCTTAGGAGATGGGAGATTACGAGTTCTATAGTGTAGAAGATCTGTAGAATATCTGTACTATTAATTTATCACATAATTTTAACAACTTAAAATCTTTACCTAGGGGTTTTCTCTATATTTTCTTCTTAGGATGGCGTTCGATGGAGAGCTGGCTGGGGAACCATAGGCAGCACCGGGACCTGAAGACTCAGATTCTGAAGAAGATCCAGAAGAGGACCCATAGGAGATACCTATGGAAGAGCAAGAACCTATTGACGCCGTCCCTTTAGCTTGGGTTTTCCCAGAGGAATGGCAAGCCAATCCAGAAGATGAAGGAGATGAGATGGAGGCAGACGAAGAACCGAACGAGAAAGATTTTAATGCGATGACGATGGTGACGACGACGATGAGGACAAGAACGATGACTAAGAAGAAGTAGCGATTACCTTCCCATACGATCAGCTTGAGGCACCTCTGCCCGAGTCTGGTAAAGATGAGACTGTGGATACCGCCATCTACTATAGCCACCCAGAGTTCCAGAGTTTTTATGTGGGAGATCGGGTGTATGTCAGGATCTATCCGGAATATATGTGTATGTGGAGAAAACTAGAGGCTTTTCTTCACTACATGGGACCCTTACGTGTGATCGAGAAATGAAGTCGAAACCTCTACCGCTTAGACTTTCCACCCGGATTCAAGACGCATCTGGGGGACATGTTGATTATAGGATGGATGCTGCATCAGAGGCCAACAAATGAGAGAAGAATTATCGACCCGCGTGATCCTGCCATCAACTTTGACGACCCCGAGACATATCGAGACACTCCGACTGCCATAACCAATAGAGTACAGATGGGGCTGACTAACGCTTGGCATGTCGAGGTGGAGTGGGGTTGCTACAACATCACTGAAGTGACCTGGGAACGCGAATCAATTGTCCATCACTTTTATCCACATTTGTTCGTTTAGATGTGTACTGTGTGAACTTTTTACAAACTTGTATTGACTATGAGTTGAAATAAAATGCAACTTTTTGATGTCGAAATCTTTATAAATACTTCTGTAAACTTTGACCTAGCTTTATAAAATCTCAAAATACGATAAATAATTAAAAACTACAATAACTCCCAGAATCATAACACTCTTTTTCTTTATTCTAGAATGGCAGGTAGAAGACCTAACCACCGACAAGAAAATGAACCTACAAACGATGAGGTACCGGGACTAGCTCAGGTGTTACGAGAATTAGCCGCTAGCATCAACCGCCCACATGTACGTGACCGAGCCTGGTTTCTGTCGAAACTAGGAAGCCAGCGAGCCCCGATGTTTCGAGGGGGAATAGAAATGAGACAGGCAGAAGAATAGCTGAGAGCAGTCAAGAAACTATTCAACTCAATGGGAGTCCAAGATGAGACCGATCGAGTGGCTTTAGCTGCCCACCTATTGGAAGGAGAAGCCGATCATTGGTGGACTCTGGTCACCAACACCCAGGAAGTAGCGACCTTGACGTGGGAACAGTTTGAGAGTCTATTTTTGGAGAAATATTTCCCAGCCCCTTTTCGTCAAGTGCAGATCCGAGAGTTTTTGGGGCTCAAATAAGGGATAATGATCGTGACGCAGTATGTGAATTGTTTCGAGGAGTTGAGCTATTTTGCCACAACAATCGTACAGGGCGAAGAATCGAAGGCGCAAAAGATTGAATGGGGCTTGGAGCCATCTATACGAGCAAGAGTGATCTACTTATAGCTTCCCACCTACACTCAAGTGGTGTGCGCAGCCTTGTTAGCCGAGACAGATCAAGCAGACTCCAAGAAAACATGGAGCCAGAATAAAGGAAGTGCCAGCTCCGGAGGACCGGTGAGGAGCAACCAAACCTTTATCCCCAAGAAACTGTATCACTAAGAGTACTAACAAGGACAACCAAGGGACCCTTTTGCAACATCTATGGTATGCTTTGAGTGCAACTGACCTGGGCCTAAGAGGTATGAGTGCCCGCGCCTCACACAGAGAAATCCGAGCAATCAACCCCAATAGTGGAGGCAGCCCCAAACCCAGCAGCCTAGGTTTCCACAACAAGTCCAAGTCACCAGGCCCGCTATTCAGCCGCAAAATGGAAGAGGAAGACCACCTCTTAACAAGAATTAGAGACCACAAGGAGGTTCGGGCAACAGACTAAAGACTGGAAATCCCAAGAACAATAATGGAATCAACCAATGGGAGGCCGCATCTTCACGCTGCAGGAAGAAGAAATAGAGAACACCCAAGTCATACAAGGTATGTATATCAGATTCGAGGTCTCTGCCATGATTAAGCTTGAAATGAGACAGATGAGGGAGAAATTCCAAAACGTCATAGAGGCAGTAAAAGGTAAGATGGCCGGTGGTGTGGATGAACTTGTGCAGAGGACCGACCTCCCATTCTCGCCTATGATAATGATGGAACCCTTTCCATCGAAGTTCAAGATGCCCCAGATGGAAGCATTCGATGGGACAAAAGACCCCGTGGACCACTTGAAAACTTACAAGGCTTTCATGCATCTCCATGCGGTCCCCGACAAGATCATGTGCCTAGCATTCCCAACTACCCTGAAAGGATCAGCTCGTGTCTCGTTCAGTCGCCTCAAGCCCGAATCAATCAACACGTTCATGTAACTCAACAAACTATTCGTAGGGCACTTTATTGGGGGACAGAGGCAACGCTGATCGGCCACTTACCTACTGAACATCAAACAGGCAAGTGGAGAATCGCTCAAGGATTACACGTCTAGATTCAACACCGAGGCACTCCAAGTAGATGACATGGACGACAAGGTGGCTCTAGTAGCATTCATAGGAGGGATGCAACCCACTAAGTTCATGTTCTCTCCATCCAAGGCACCGCCCTAGAGCATGGCTGACCTAATGGCCAAAGCCCAAAGGCACATGAACGCGGAGGATGCGATGAACGCTAGAAAAGATAAGTCTTGGCCTGAGCCAGAAAGGAAGCCTGAACGTTAACAACCGAGTGAACCAAGCTGATCAAGGAGGCCGAGAAAGGCTAAAAGAGTCAATCTCGACCAGTCAGACAACAAAAGGTCGCGAATTCCCCCCAGCTGCTTTGAGATGTATACTCTCCTAAACACACCATCTAACTAAGTTTTGTTTCAGATATACGACGACCCTAATCTAAAATTGCCAAAGAGGCTGAGGACCACACCAAACCGAAGGAATAAAGATAAGTACTGTAGGTTCCACAAGAACCATGAACACAACACTGAAGACTACTTTGATCTAAAGGAGCAGATATAAGCATTGATTTGGAAAGGCCTGCTACATCGACTCGTTACTGATCGACTAGGCAAAGGGAAGCCAAGGAAGACACAAGAGGGACCTCAGGAAAATCAGGAGATAGCTGGAGAGGTTCGAGTCATAGCTAGTGGATTCGCAGGAGGAGGAGACACCAGCTCTTCAAGACGAGCACATTCAAGAAGATTGTGAGCAAGATCCCAATGGAAGTCCTCACCACTAATTGCTTGGTAAGGAGCAAGGTAGATGAAAGGGAGGAGGTGATCACCTTCTCGGACTTTGACGGAGAAGGGATTCAGCATCCCCACGATGATCCCCTGGTATTCACAATGGTACTGGCCAACTACTAAGTACGGAGGATACTAATAGACAATTGGAGCTCAGGGAATATCTTATTTTTGAAAACCTTCAATCAGCTCAACATCGATAGAAATCGGTTGACCCCGATCAAATCCCCCCTAGTGGGGTTTACTACAGAAAGGATCCAACCCCTCGGTCCCTTTGGTGCCATTGAGCTGCCCTTGACCATGGGGGTTAGCCCGAATCAGTCCACTCAGCAAATCACATTTCTAGTTGTTGACTACCCCTTAGCGTTTAATGCCATACTAGGAAGAACAGCCATCAACCTTTTCTAAGCGGTTAAATCCACGTTCATCCTGACCATAAAGTTCCTAACTCTACATAGGATCGAACAACTCAAAGCTGATTAGCTCACTAAGAGGGAAGGTTATGCCACCTCCCTCAAGAGCCCAAACAGCAAGGAATTGCTGACAATCAAAACATTGGAATTCCCATAAGAAAACAGGAGGGAAAGGCCCGAATTGACCTAACAGCTCCTCGACCTCCCCCTCAATGCAAATCGACCAGACCAGAAGGTATTCGTCAGTGGTCTTTTTCCTAAACTCGAGCAACGACAGCTACTGCATTCCTTAGGCGACATCAAAAAGTGTTCACCTGGACGCATGAAGACATGCCAGGCATAGGAGCAGAGGTTATAGAGCATTGACTCAATGTAAACGCGAGTTATCGATCGGTCAAACAGAAACCAAGGACTTTTGCCAAAGAAAGAAATGAAGGGATCTCTACCGAAGTTAACAAACTGCTAGAGGCAAAATTTATCAAGGAGGTACAGTATCCTAAGTGGCTGGCGAATGTGGTTTTTGTGAAGAAGCCCAACAAAAAATGGAGAATGTGTATGGACTTTACTAACCTGAATAAGGCTTGCCCCAAACATAGTTATCCCCTACCCAAGATTGACCAATTGGTGAACTCTACAGGTGGGCACGAATGCCTCAGCTTCATGGATGCCTTCTTAGGGTACAACCAGATCAGGATTCACCCCGCCGACTGAGAGAAGACCTCTTTCATAACCGACCGAGGACTCTACTGCTACAACATTATGCCATTCGGCCTCAAGAATGCAGGAGTAACTTACCAACGCTTGGTGAATCACATGTTCAGGGAGTAACTAGGAAGGAATATGAAAGTTTATGTGGATGACATGCTAACCAAAAGCAAGGCAGCCGAGGACCACCTGGTCGATCTCGAGGAGACATTCCGAATACTCAAGAAGTACGATATGAGGCTGAACCTAGCAAAGTGTGCCTTCGGCATCACATGAGGAAAATTCCTTGGTTTCAAGGTGAGCCAGTGAGGGATAGAGGCAAATCCCAAGAAGATCAAGGCGGTCAGAGAAATGAATTCCCCACGAAACACAAAAGAGGTGTAGAAGCTCATGGCAGGATAGCAGTACTCTATCGGTTTGTCTCAAAGGTGACCGACCGGTGCTTGCCCTTTTTCAAGACTTTGAGAAAAGCTTTCGAATGGACAGAGCAGTGTAAGAAGGCATTTGAAGGGCTGAAAGACTACCTCTCCACTCCTCCCCTGATGTCCCGAACAACCCCAGGTGAGGAATTATTCCTCTACTTAGCCGTGTTTGAGTCCGCAGTGAGCGCGTCCCTCATCAAGAAAGACCATAAAGGAATTCAGAAGTCGGTATACTATATCAGCCGAGCATATCGAGGGGTAGAAAGCAAGTACCTTGATTTTGAGAAGCTAGTATTTGCACTAGTTATCTCAGTAAGGAGAATGCGTCTCTACTTTCAGACGCACACCATAATTGTGCCAACCGATCAGTCGTTGCGATAAGTGATGCAGAAGCTAGACCTCTCGGAACGATTAGTTAAGTGGTCCCTAGACATACGAGAATTCATGTGGCGCACCGACTTCTGAGTACGTCAGGACATACATAAGTATACATAAAGGATATTCTAACCATTCATTCATAGATAATAAAGTACTTTATTGCATAATAAAGTTCAAATCTCAACAAAACATCATAATTTAAAATAGGCATTACAGTCATCCAACAAGAATCTTGGATAAATAAAAAGAAACAAAAGGAAATCTACTGCTCCCAGGAGCTGTGTCGAATACTTGGGGTTCTTCGTACCCTTCCTCTTCAAAATACTCGGGTTCAGCGAAACACACTTCCTTCGAAAAATCTTACCTTTCACTTTCAGCGTAAACACCATCAGCCGAATCTCAAAAGTAAAACACTCCAAACTTCCTCACTAGATTTCAAAACACAAATTCACCACAACAAATATCATCCAAAACCTTAAGCAGTTATAAATTAAAAGACGGGCAAGAGTTAAGATGTAAGGCATGATGAATAGGTAATATGTAAGAGTAATAATGCAATGCGATGCAAAATGCCCAATCCCAAAATGCACCTTGAGACAGAACATGAATTCCATGCCAGGAATTTCAAGAGTGGATTTAATAGGCATTTGATCACTAAAGCCATCATCGCACCTCATTACGAATAGTAAATGCATCGCCGGGCATCATACCATAGCTGTTTTACTCATTGGAAACAACGTGGGGGCGGGCCATCACCTCCAATGAACCAAAAATTAATTATCGTGCACTTATCCAACAAATCCACCTTAAAACCTGTGATGCCTTCGCCGATATCAACACCAAGTCTAGGTTACGAAAGACAGATTGCTAGCGACAAACCCATGGTACCAAAACTAGCATCCATCATAAACAATTTCCTACACCGGGGACGCACCTAGGGTGTAAACCGAGAACAAAGTCCAAAATCACGTATACACCAACAACCAGGGACGCCCTAAACATAGAACCAAGGAAACGAAAACTCCAATGCATCCAAATCCATAAAGGTATGATGAATGTAATAATGATAATGCTCATGGCGATACGATATGCATTCAAGTACAACTACTCATAGCATGGCATGGCAAGGTACAACTCAACATAGCACAAGTACCACAAATTGGAACAAAAAGTACAATTCTCAAATACGATTCAAATTTTAAGGCAATGGTCATGCTTCATCATACATTCATATAAATTCAGTATTTATCCCATTTTGTTCAAATAAAACATTTAAAACAAGTGGCACAACTAAAACATGCCTTATTATACACTTAACAACTCACAAATTAACTTTTAATTACTTATTTGCAAACTACAGTAGGGATTCGTGTTATTTGGAAATTGAGTTCAATTCTGGTTTTTGGTCAAAACCTATATAAAAATATTATCTACAACTTTCGTATTTACTGCTAAGATCATATCCTAAGGCAACTAGGGAAAATAAATTAAATAAGTAAAAACGGTTCAGCATTTTACTAAAAATTTACAGAAAAAGGGTCTCAGTTGGTCTCAGGTTTGGGGCATCAAAACAGGTCCTACTAAGCTAATTGTTGGTTATGTTGTAGTTCAATATGTTCCCTACAAGTCTCATGAATAGTACTTAGGGTAGTTATTTGGAAATAATTAGAGAAATAAGTCATTTTATAAAATGTGTCAATCAGCCTTTAAACATAGCAGAAATAGTGTTCAATCGAGATTTCAGAAATGGTTTAGGCGATCACCCAATAGAGTTTTAATCTTATATTTGGACAGTAATTAGATTGATATGTTAGCTACATGTTTCAAGAAAACTACTTTGGGATTTGGTCAATAAAAACAAAGGATTGTGGTTGCTCTAAAATGTGTGACAGAAGGCTCAGTGGTTTGCTGAACCACAACATTGACTTTCAGAACTTTTTTTACCTATCAAATCTCAATCTTTTAGGATCTTCGTCGGTGGGTAGCTACATATATATGTTATATACAACCTTCATGTTTTGACCTAAGCTCGGATCGTGACTTAAAATAGGGTTTTGAGGTCTGCAAAACCTGCTGGTCTGAAATCAACACACTTTGATATAAATGTTGTATCTCGAGTTCTACTTACTCAAATTAGCTCAAACAAATTTTCTATGAAAGATAACTTAAACATCTAAGTCTGGACATAACGAACTCACTTAGATCATTTTTCTATCCTTAGTTATGATGTTTCAAAATTCGGGGCAGAAAGTCGAAAAGTAAGAAATCTCAAGCCATATGTGTTCTAACTTCCTAGAATGTGGGGTGTCAAGATTTGTGCTAATCTTTTTGCATGCATGAGTTAGAAACTTAGATATCATCATTCCAGAACCATTAGAAGTCACAACACTCAATAATATCAACATGAATGCATGCTACAAGTCACAAGAATCACAAACAACCCATGGCTCAATACCACAATGCCTTTTTCTTTCTAGTTTCGATTCTTGTTTTCGATTTCATTTTCAGAGATGGGTTGAGGGAGTTTGTGATGTCTCTAATCAAGGAGTTTTGAAGTATTTACTTACCTTAGAATGAGTGGGTGATGATGGATGTAAGGCTAAGACTTGGCATGAGGTATCCTCCTTGCTCCTAGGATTCCTCCTCCTTTTTTCTTCCTTCTTCTTTTTTTTCTTCCCAACACTTGAAGAATACTCAAGCAATCAGAATTCCTGGACTTTCTCTCTCTATATGCCGAAAATGATGTGAGGAGAAGGGGGTGTTTGGGTCTTGTATTTATAGAGGGAAGTTTTGGTGGACACAATGATTTTTTTGTGTAAGAAATTTTAAATTTCTTTAATTTCATTTGGTTGCATGGCATAGGGGATGGTTTTTAAGAAACTATTTCAGACTTGGGTTAGGGAGTTTCGACCATGCCTATTTGGGAGACTTAAAAAGTTACTTTTTGCATTATTTTAATGATTTATTGGGGTTTTGGTGCATTTTTGGGCAAGAAAAGCTTTAAAATTTATTTTTTATGTACCTTTTTAGTATCCCAACTTCATAAAACATATTATATTAATAGTTTTATGATTATTTTAGTCTTCTAATGAATTATTATAATTTTTATAAAA
>JAUMHN010443509.1:0-11248 GCA_032360265.1 Heliamphora ciliata
GCATCTGATGCAGGCAACCCAGACATCATGTAATGGATTGTCCTCAGCGAAAGCAGTCCCAAGGTTCGGTATCGATTCAGTTACAGGGGAAGGAGGCACAGATTTGCTATGGATGTGGTCAGCCTGGACATATTCGTAGGGATTGTCCCCAGATGGAGAGTGCGCCGAGTATAGCGGGCACGCCAGAGGGTTCATTTATGCAGTATCGACAGCATCATCCTGTAGGTCAGACTTCCCGAGCAACAGATAGGTGAACTTCAGTTCAGTCGGTATGACAGCCGGCAGCGCCAGGCTATGGCAGACAAGGCAGACAGGGCAGAGCGACATTGCCACGAGCGTTTGCCCTTATCGCTCCCAGTTCTTCTAGGGCACCAGTCGTGCCGGATGATGCAGCTATGCCTTTATCGAGTAGAGGTACTTTCTGAGTATGCAGGCCTTAGGGCAGTTTCTTCATTGTATATGTTCGGAAGTTGGTGATGGACTTCATGGGCGATGTGTTGCATTGAGGTAGTGGTTGGTGACGATGTGAGGTTGGGGTGAGCCGTAGATCCCGTGTCGTTGAGATAGTTGGCCATTGTTTAGGATGTCCGACCTTGTTGCCTATATCCTAGGGACGGTTTGGCTAACCATCTCGTATGCCTGTGTCGATTACGATCGACAGTTTGTTGTTTTGACCTTGAGTTGAATTTCGGGGACGAAATTCTTTTAAGGGGGGTAGAGTTGTGAGACCCTTGCCCATTTTCTTTTTTGGCATTTTTCGATGCGCGTTTTGTGTTTATGTGATAGCATATTTTTATATGTTTTTGATGCATGATCGGGGTTAGATATGCATGAGGGGAAGGTTCCTGGGGCCGTGGAACGTTGCGGTGCAAATTTTGAAAAAATATCAAAAAAAAGATATTTTAGAGGCCTATAAATATCTACAGTTAGATATTTTCAAAAGATATTTTCAAAACTTCTCCACTAAGTTTTTTTTCTTTTTTTCTCTGCCTTCTCTCTAAGTTCTCGAGGGCCCGGGGTTCGATTTTCAACGATCCAACAACGGATCCTTGCTTTTGGTACGGTGGGCTACGCGTTCATCCGGACAAAATTTTATTTCGGCGAAGCTTGATTTTGTACGTGGTTCAAGGCGTCGAGTTTTTAACTCACCGAGGTAGGATCCTAGACTCTCATATCTTATAAGGATGCTATGTGTAATCGTGTGTGTTTTTAACGGTTAGATTGTTGTATATCTGATCTTGTTTAAAAGTTGAATTTTTTGGTTTGAAACCTATTTTTGTTGGTTTCGGTGGATGAAATCGGGTATCGGGAGTTTCTTTTGAGGTCTTAGTGCTAGGCCTGGGCGTGTGTATGTCCAAAGGTGTTAAATCGGTGTTTGGAGGCATTGATTTGAGGTTTAGAGGCTGGAACCCGTAGCTCAAAAACGGTGTTCCCCGCAGTTCAGTCGACCAAACTTATGAGTTCAGTCGATTGGATCTTGGTTCTTGAGTTCGGTCGACTGAACCTCGAGGGTCAGTCGACTGGACAGTGCTTTGAGGCATTTTTTGTGGCTTCCAGTGTGTTGTTCAGTCGACTGGGGGTTGGGTCCAGTCGACTGAAGTGCTGGGGTGTGTTTTTGGTGATTCGGTGGTTAGGTTTTGGTTTTCAATCGGTGTTCTATGGTATTCAATTGATTAATTTATGGGATTAGTTGATTCAAATACTTGTAGATCCCTTTTGGGGTTTAGTTGGTCGTGTTGTGGCCTCGGGTGTTTGTTTAGGTGCCATCCTTCGGTGACGTGCATGGTTTGATGTGGTGTTTGTTGGTGCACGGTTAGGTGCATGGTGTTTGTTCACCGTTGGGTTTGTGTTCGGTGTGTGTGGTTGTCGTAGGTTGTGATGGCTATGTTGGGCGTGCTTAAAGCTCGTGGGTCTTTGGGGAAAAAGACGTTGGTTTGTGAAGACCGGGGGTTTTGTGGTTTTGGTGTTGGCCTCCGGGCTAGGCCTAGTTTTGGGGTTGGTTGTCCCGATGTGTGGACGGGTCGTTTGGGTTAACGGATGACGTGTGCGTGGCATGTGATGTCGTGTCGAGTTATATGGCTACGTGCGTTTATAACTATTTATTTATGTACGAATTGTGAAGTTATACATGGCTTGTTGTCGATATGTGTAACATGGTTTTATGCTTTAAAACTCATAGTTTTATAGGCATGTATATGTGGGTTCGGAGGAGCAGATGAATGTGGTTCATGTTGCACGGGTTGCGTGCGTGATGTGTGTTGCACGGGTTGCGTGCGTTGCCTGTGTTGTATGGGTGGCATGCGTTAGATGGGGCAGTGGTCCTTCAGTGAAAGCCCGAGAAGACATGTGTTAGATGGGGCAGTGGCCCTTTGGTGAAAGCCCGAGAAGACATGTGATAGATGGGGCGGTGGTCCTTCGGTAAAAGCCCGAGAAATGTAAGATGGAGCAGTGGTCCTTCGGTGAAAGCTCGAGAAGATCCTTGTGTTGTGTGGGTTCACTATGGTCCCTCTATTTAATTCCCGTAAACGTGGTTTGGAAGCTCTTTTCATCGGTCGTGGAAATCCGTAAAAGAGCCGGTTGCCCTGTGAGTGGCTCCGTTGTTGTAACTCCGTATAGAACCTATCATTAGCAAGCCAGTCTGTGTGACTCGAGTTTAGGGTAATGGGCAGGAGTCTATGGTTGTTACCTTTGCTTGTTTAAGGTTTAGAAGGACCGTTGTGTAGTTTTTCTGTTTGTTGGTTGGACAGTATGGATTTTGTCAACTGAATGTCCATTGTTGTGGTTTAGTCGACTGAGTGGCGGTGGAGGTTTTTGGCTTTTCTAGTAGCCATTTAGTCGACTGACTTGATAGATTCAGTAGACTGAATTCCTGTACGGGGCTGAGAATATAAATATCAAGCCTTGGCTAGATATTTTCATAACCTTTCTTCCTAGCTAAGTCTCCTTTTCTCTCTACCTTCTTTCTAGACTTTTGAGGGCCCGGGACTTAGTTTTTGGCGAACGATTAGTGGATCCTTGCTATCCACTCTGTGGGCTCCGCTTTCATCTAGATAGAATCTCGTTTTGACGATGTTTAATTTTGTACGTGGATCCAGGCATTGAGTTTTTGACTCATCGAGGTATGATCCTAGACTATGCTGTCTTTAAAGGGTACTACGTGTAATTGTATGCTTTTTCACCGGTTGAAAATGCTTTAAATGCTATGTTTTATGTATAAACCATGTTTTGTTCGGGTAAAAAGCATGTTTTGTGCTTTTCTTAGTTTATTACATGTTGTGAGGTGTTATGGGTTCGGCGAGAAGAACCTTTTGGGTTGGACTCGCAGTGTTATAGGTTTGGTGAGAGGAACCGTTTGGGCTAAACTCACGCGTGTGTGTTTTGATGTGATAATAAAATAGGACCGAGTAGAGATCTAGGGATTTAGCAAGTTTGGGCATTAGTTACTCCATGATGAAAGACCTAAAAACTACGTAGAATGGTCTGCCCGTCGGTTAGTAGACTGGGAAAGGAAGCAGGACGTAACGGGGTAAGAGCATCCAGTTACTTCACAGGCCTCGTGGGGCCGGGTGGTAGTAACGTGACGGGGTCTATGCACCCGCTCGGCAGCGGTGCCTACGTTTTAAAAATCACAAGTAGGTAGAATCACGTGGATGTGATGGTAATGTGTGTGTGTGTGCGTGTGCGTGTGTGCACGTTGGTTAAACTTGGGTTTCATGAAGTAAAACCGTTTTGATGCTCGTGTTAACTTGTTGGAAAACTAGTAGTTTTTAGGATGAAAAATCTTTTTATGCTATGTGATTGCATATCCTGCTTTATGGCTTTATAGTCTATTTCTATTGGGTTTCGGCTCACGGTGTGGGATTTGTTAAACTTTTTTCAGGTAATGATGTTGATGATCATGAGGAGTAGATCTAGTAGTTCCCGTGGTGACGAATGACAAAAGACTTTATTTAGTTTTCCTTTTGTATGCCTGTTCTTGAAGGCGTGTTTTGTACGCCTTAAGGCGATATATTGTATGCATGATGGAACTGTATATCTTCTGCTTATGAGAGATAAACCTTGGGTTCTCTTTTCCTTTTAATTTCAAAAGCCGTATTTGATTATTGAAAATCCTATTTTCATAAAACTGGTGTTTGGTGGACTTTTCATGTGACCTTGGGTTTTGGGGCGTGACATCTAATGCATGTATGTACTTTGAGAGTGAGACCTCGGGTTGGGTATTTGTTCTCATTTTGTATGGTTTTATCCTTTCAAAAAAATGATCGCGCCTCGAGGGAGGATATTGGTTTATGTTCTAGTGGGCTTTTCTTTTAAATAAGTCCTCGGTAGTGCCTTTTACAAATGTTATAGCTTTCTTTTAAATGTTGAGATGTTGACCCGTTTGTGCGGTCAATTTTGGTGGATCAAGGTATCCCAAAATAGTTGTTCATGAGTGTTTCGCGTGACCCGGAGTTTGGAGCGTGACAACTCATAACAGAGTTCTGGGTTCGAATACCTAAGAGCCGTAAAAAGAGGGTGCATCACCATGTGAGGTTGATTGCGTGTGTTTGTTGTATGTGTTTAGATGTTTTAATAACATGTTTGTTGAGCACGAGGATATGGTGTATATGTGAGCATGGGGGCTGAACCTTAGAATTGATTAGTCTTGCCTTCGAGCATTTGGATTAACAAACTTGGAAGCTTAGTTAAAAATGCGTTTGGCTGACGTATTTTCTGGTAAGGAATCTAAGTAGGTTATCCATATTGACGCGTCACTCTTGTTGGTTTTTCTCGGTGTGTGTGATGTGTTTTCATAATTGTTTTGGCAACGTGTTAGCACGATTATGTAGTATGTGTTAGCATGATGGATCGACCTTAGGTTGTTGTGTTCAATATTGCTTTTTATATATGAATTATGTATCCTTAAAGAGGGTGAGGCTATGGTTTGGGTCTTGGATGTGTGCTCAGTTGCTGTCAGTTGTTGAGAGGAAAGGTTGTGGATTAAGTGTCGATTGCTTGGTGCTTAGTGGAACTCGTTGGTGAGTTGAGGTTAGCCACTTGAAGTTGACCATGGTTGACAAACTGTTGAGCATTTGTATGAGCAAAGTTTCATTTGGGTGTAGTTGGAGCATGGTTAGTAGTTTGGTTTTGATGGATGGCTCTTCTTGAGAGTATGTTACTGGAAGTTGAAGTTGTGTTATGGATGACCTTGTGAGTAGGGGCGACGGGGCATCGGAGACCCTGGAAAATCAGTTGTTATGATTGGGTCAGTATTATCCTGCAGTGGGAGACCGTAAAAGAGTACGTATGAAGGTGGTAAACATAGTAGGTCGTGGTAACCTAGTCAGAGTATGACTTGTTATGTATGATGGTTGAACCATTTAGATTATTTTCCCTGTGAGGTTGGGTTGGTAGACCAGGAATGCTTGTGCTCATTCTTGTCGACGAGGGAGTTAGTGTTGAGATGTGGAATCCTTTTCTGCAGTGATCAGCTGAGAATTGTTAACAGTTATGTGCAGTTGATTCTGAGCTGCGTGGGTATGGTTGTGTTTCTAGCTATTGGCAGAGTGAAAATTTTGTTGGAACCGTGCGGCTGGGATATCCACATGGTGGGTTTCTGATAGACTTTTATGAGTCTGTCTTGATTATTTGTTAGGGGCTTTGAATTATTTTGAGTTCTTAAGGTCGAGGAGTGGGCGTCCACTACGGTAAGTGTTGTGTTTTGGTGTAACCATTTGTTCGGATGGTGGTATCGAGAATGTGGTGAGGTATGAGTCGGGAGGGATTCGATGTTTGAGAAGCCTTGGTTGGTATGGCATGTTGGGACCGATGTGAATGTTTGGTTTGGAACGAAGGGACCATGATGAGTTTTGTATAAGAGAAAATTGCTAAGTGTGAGAGGCAAGTCTTAGTTGGTTACTTGGCCGATAAGTCTTGGGTTTGAGTGATTTGATGGCGATGCATTGTGTTGTGTAGTGATGTGCTATTGCACGGGAGATATGATTGAGTTTATGTAGGTTAGTGGGTACCTATGAAGTGTTCTGTCTGCATGGCGTATCAGGTCCAAGTGGCTCGCTGGGGTCAGATGACTGTGTTGGTTTTGTGGCTGTGCTACCGGGCTGGTCTTCAGTTGGGCAAAATCTTGTCATGGATAATGGTGTGACACCTAGTGTATCTTCAAGGTGATAATTCTGGTTTTTGATGAGAGGCCGAATAGAGGATGACGGTTTTGATGAATTGCGTTCTTTGGTAATCTAAGTAGAATAAGTGAGTTTTTCTCTAGAATCGAGTGTTTGTGTTGTTGCTCGTGGGTGGGGGCATCTTGTTAGCTTTAGTGACGGCGTTGTTAGTATCAGCAGGACAATGATGTGATGTTAAAGTGGGTGGTCTTGGTAGCGATCTACTCTTCGAAGACGTGTTTACTTTGTGTGACGACAGTCTTGGGATTTCAGTTGCTGGGGCATTTTTGTTGTTGTACAGTATTACTGTGTCTGCATCAGAGAATATTGGTGGTTGATGGAGGGTGTCTGGCTTGAGATTCAATATTGAATTTCGGAGACGAAATTCCTTAAAGGTGGGGGAGTTGTGAGACCCAGTCCCATTTTAATTTTATTATGTTTATCAGCATGTTAATTATTGTTTTAAATCCTTGTGGAATAGCATGCTTATATGCGTTTTATGAATGTTCGGGCTTAAAAATGCATGTTGGGTTGGATGTTGGGACCGTTGGGCGTTGTAGTTAAAAAAGAAGAAGATAGTTTCGGTAGACTCTATAAATATCAGCCATTGGCTAGATATTCATAGATTTTGAAACTTGGTTTCTTTTTTTAACAAAAAGCTCCACCTTTTCTCTAGATTTTCTTTGGGTTCGAGCTCGATTTTTGGCGATTGAATAACGGATCCTTGTTATTCGTGCTGAGGGCTCCGCATTCATCTGGACGAAATCTCGTTGCGACGAAATTCAATTTTCACGTGGTTTGAGGCGTCAAGTTTTTAACTCAATAAAGTAAGATCCTAGACTCTCATATCTTAAATGGGTGCTATGTGGAATTGTATGTGTTTTTGCCGTTTAAAAATGCATGAAAAGTTGTTTTATGTTTGTAAAAGTTGGGTTTTGTTCTTTAAAACGTGTTTGGTTGTTCTTGGTTGAACAAAAAGGTTTTAGAAGGGTGTTTTATGGTTTCTTTCGAAGTTGTGGACTCGTGTATGTTCGTAGGTTTCAAAAAAACTAAAGTTGGTTGGTTTGATTTGAGCTTGTCCGTGGATCGGTGGAGTTTTCCGTCGGCTAGGACTTTTCTCTGACATTTAGTCGACTGAGGGGGATGATCCATTCAACTGAATGGCCTGGGAGAGGGTTCAGTCGACTAAAATTGGTGGTTCAGTCGACTGACTTGATTCCAGTAGCTTTTCAGTCGACTGAATGGTGGTTTTCAGTCGACTGAACTTCACCATTCAGTCGACTGAACTCTGTTTGTGGTGTTTTTTTTATCTTTTTCTATTATGTTGGACGTATTTGGGTCTGTGGTTCTCAAAAAGGCGTGTTTTGGAAAAAGGCAAAGTTTTGTGTAAATGTTTGTGAAAAATCAAAAATTTATGTATGGATGTTTGGAGCTAACCCTTGGGGTTGAGTTTTGTGTTATTGTTTGTTAGTCTCCAGGGTTGGTGGATGACGTTGTTATATGAAACGTAGTGTTCGTACACGATTTTGTGCATTAAAACTCTAATTTTAAACATGTGTAATAAAGGGTGGATATGTAGGTCCTACAGTGAAATCCTGTGAAAATGTATTCTTTCATTCTGAGGGACGAAAAAGTGGTCCTGAAGATTCTTTTTGAGGGACAAAAAAGTGGTCCTGAAGATTTATACTGAAGGACGAAAAAGAGGTCCAAAAGTTGCATGTGTCGCGCGGGTTGCGTGTGTTGCATGTGTTGCGCCGGTTGCATGTGTTGCGTGTGTCGTGTGTGACGCGCGGGTTACGTGTGTTGCGTGTGTTGCACGGGTTGCATGTGAAGCATGCTATTTGTGCATGGTTAGGTGAATGTTGACTCTGGTTGACGATGCATTTGATGGGGCTGTGGTCCTTCGGTGAAAACCCGAAAAGGTGTATTAGATGGATTACATGTGGATCATTGTGGATTCATGTGAAAACTGTTTTCGAGGCTTGTGTGAGTCGAAAATTTTCATATCTTTTTGCATTTCATTTTGATCATGTAAAACCTTTTTTTGAGGCTCGGGAGAGTCGTAACTTTCATATTGTTCTGCTAGCATGTCTAGCTTTTGTAACATGTTTGTCTAATTTTTGTTGAGTTTTGGCTCAAGGTGTGAGATTTGAAAACGTTTTTCAAGTGCATATGATTACGTAGGCTAATCTGGAGGAGCCGGGTAGGGCAGAAGATCTGTAGTCTTCTTTTTGTTTCTTTTGGATCATGTATTGACTTACATGTTTAAGATTGTGGAACCATGTGTTGTAAGCCTTATGGCAGAAATATCTAATGCATGTATGTACTTTGAGAGTGAGACCTCGAGTTGGGTGTTGGTTCCCGTTTTGTATGATTTTATCCTTTCAAAAAATTGATCGTGCCTCGAGGGAGGATTTTGGGCTTTTCTTTTAAATAAATCCTTGGTAGTGCCTTTTACAAAAGTTTTAGCTTTCTTTTAAATGTTGAGATGTTAACCTGTTTGTGTGGTCGATTTTGGTGGATCGTGGTATTCCAAAATGGTTGTTCGTGGGTGTTTCGCGTGACCTGGAGTTTGGGGTGTGATATTAATAATTTGGAGTCACCACTCGACTTTCATTTGTTTTGGTTTGTCAGACCACCATTTTAGTCGATTCCAAAAAGAAACAAGTGATTTTTGACAAAACATACCAGTTTTAGAAAATTTATCTATTTTTAGAAAATGTTGTTGAAGTTTAAGTTTTTGAAACGTATGTGTGATTTCTATTTTGGTATTTGATCATAGAGTTGGGTTTAGGAGTTTACTGTTTCGAGTTGGGAATTGGTTGGGTACCCAACTTCGCCCTTTTTGTACTTTCTTTTATTTAGTGTCTTTTTTAATCGATCAACACCATTCTTTTAACATATCTTTCAAAAAGGTGAATTATTGTATCTTCTGGTAATAAAGAACATGTAATTATGCATAGATATGTATTCTTTAAAAATAGAGAAATGTGTAGTTTTGGTTAGATATGCATTCTCTAGAAATAGAGAAATACACATTTTATGGATAACACATATGATACTACTGAGATATTATATTATGGCATAATGGAAATATTATGTCGTTGGACCGAGCCGCTTGACTGCATATGTATCCACAAACAGAATATGTCTAACGTAGTTTAGATGAGATGAGATTTGAAAGAGAATTGATTTATTGTGATTATGATCAAGCCATGAAATAGTTGCGTACGTATCCATACTAGGAATCAAGTCAAACATAGTTTGTGTAATCTTTGAAAGGGGTCGTTTTTTCTCGGCAACCCAAATTTGAGGTGTTTTGAAAAGTTTTTGGAAAAATAGTTGTTTTAAAAACACTTTGTCATGATCATTCGATTTATACTTGTTTTGACCCCAGGCCTAAGCCTTGAACTCATACGAAAAGATGATAGTGAGAAAAAAGCTTTAAAGGGAGGAAGTGCTATTAACCCTAATTAGAAGTTGTACCCCTGATAACTCAAATACTATCGTGCTCTTGAGTCTGGGTGTATAATCCCAAATTAGGATTAGGATTTTGATCTTTGCAAAATAAGAATATTGTAGATATGAGAAGAGTGTGGTGTTCTAAAGTTAAGATAAAAGGCGATTACTTTTGTAGTGAAACTTTAGACAATATTTAGATAAGAAACTTTGGATCAATGGATCGTTTATTTTATTTTGTAGGTTTTTTTCATGGATAATCTTACTATTTTTGGCCATGTAAGATTTATTACACATAGGAATTGCCTTTTTTATATTGTTCTTTTTTTATGGCATTACCATTTATATCATTTTAACATACTATTTCCATTTTTCCCAAGTTGGATGGAGATTTGGATTGAAACGTAAGATACATACTTATATGTTTTTAATTAATACATCTTTCATTATATTTCTTAACAATTTCTTTTTATAGATTAAACTTCTTCGATCAAACATTGTTGGTGTCGTTATTCGCAACGAGTTTAAGCTTAATCAAACTCACATGGAGAGGGTAAACTTCCTAATTGTATCCATTTTCTTATCATTATCCTCATCTAAATATATAATTCCTTATTTATGATTTTTTGTTATAAGGATAAAACAAGTGCGTCTTCAAAAGGGAAAGGGAAAGCAACCATTGGGAATGAAAATGCAACACATCATGTGGTATGTTTTTTAAATTCAAAATATTTTTACAAATATGTTTTTAAATTTTTTGATACTTATTTAAGCTTATTTTGTTGAAAAGAAAGGGCAAACACTAATTCAAAAGGGAAAGAGAAGGCAACCATTTCATTGAATGGAATGGAAGATGGAGTACCTATTGTTGTACAAAGTAATGCCCAGAACAAACATATAAACACAAGAGACAACGGTATATGTGGTTCGGCAAATTTGCCTACGTCCACGGACAGCAAATTATCAATATATAAGAGGAATATACAATCACTTAACTCACAAAAAACACTCTCTGTGCTCTTCTCTCCCTTGCAATTGCACACTTCACCTCTCTGCACCCACTCTATTAATAGGAAAAAAAATAAACTATTCATAAGCATGCTCAAATCTTGTATGCATGCTCAAAGTTTCCAAATCTTGATAATGTCAAGATTGGCAGCAGATTTTGTGGGCTGGGTGTTTGTGAACAATGGTGGCTGTGTAGACTAACTTGGATTTGAGCCAAAAGAAAATTTCTGCAATCTTCAACAATCTCTACCTTGGCGAGTATCCTTCTCTCAAACAAATCAATGCTGCATTCAAATGCGCCCAGAGGCGCTATGCACCCTCGGGTGCTTAACAATGTGAGCTATTGATCAAGTCCAAGCAATGTTGGAACTTGACTCCAGTGACAACCTTTGTCAGCATATCTACCGGATTTTCAGATGTACTGATCTTCTGAAGCAATATGTCCTCTTCTTTTAGAATCTCGCAAATAAAATGGAAACGGACATCTATATGCTTCGTGCGAGAGTGATGGACCTGATTCTTCGTCAAATGAATTGCACTCTAATTGTCACAGTAGACGGTAACGTAATCCTGCACAATTCCCAAGTCTTCTACCAATTCCTGTAACCAAATAGCTTATTTTA
>JAUMHN010443520.1:0-11247 GCA_032360265.1 Heliamphora ciliata
GAAAATTACACGTTAAAGATAAAAGTTAGTTTTGGAAATCTTTTTATAATTTTTAGGTTTTAATGAAAATGTAAAAAATGTTATACAAGAAAAATTAAGCTTAATAAAGGAATTTTTTTTTAAATGTTAACAAGAAAATCAAATTATTCACATTTTATATTTTAAAAGATAATAAAAGAAAATAATAATAAAAAAAAAGAAAACAAGTAACATGAATAATGGAGTTTTAACTATAAAAAAGAATTATAAAACTATTAAAAGAAAATTTAGATTACTGCTAACAAAATAACATTAAACTAAAAAGAAAAAGAAATGTTAGTATTAAGTAAAATATAAAATTGATATTACAAGAAGTAAGAAATAAGATACTATAAAGAAATTTAAAGCTAGAAAGAAAATAAAAGAAAAGAAAAGAGAATTACACTAATATGGAAAGAAAAGAAAAGAAAATAAAAGCTAGAAACTAAACATTAAAGAAAAAAGAAAATAGAATATTGCCACTAAGAAAGAATAATATTAAAGAAATTACACTAAGCAAAGAGCAAAGAAATAAATGCTATATTACAAAGGAAAGTAAATGGTTGAAAAGTAAATTAAAATTAAGCTAGAAAAACAATAAAGATAATGAATTAGAGTGCTAGTAAAGTAAAGCTAAGTTAACTAAAAGAAAAGAAAATGAAGTAAAATGTTAGAATATCGAATTAATATAAAAGAAAAAAAATGAAAAGAAATAAAATACTAGAATTAAATAGGTGTAATATTGATAATTACAACTATTTTTATGTAAGTGCTTTAATTATAACAATTAACAACATTAACAAGTTGTAATTGTTAGGAATGTTGGCACTATTTAATGATTTGATTAAGTTTTAATTCAAATAAGCAAATAAATAAATAAGTGAGCTAAATTAAATGAAATATTCTAGAACATAAATAAAGAAATTGATAAGTAAAGAAAGAATGTAATAAAAAGAAATATGTGAATTGAAATTGAATTTTAACCCGATCACTGCAAAGAGAGAAAGTGGAGTTTAGAAAGATCGGGGATCTAAACGGGGTATCTAGATTGCCCGGGAATTCTCAAGTTGTCGAATGTGCCTCGGCATGCCAATCCTCAAGCGGTGATCCAAGTAATGTAGACTTCGATGTAGGTATTGGAGATTCGGAACTTGGTATTTTAGCAGGATTTCGGCGTCGGGGCTCGGGATCGCTCGATGTATCGGCAGAGTCTCTCTCACTCAAAATTCGTATTGAAAACGTACGCTGGGGTATGGTATTTATAGAATTCTTCAACCAATGAGGTGTTGCTACGTTTTGGGACACGTCAGGCCATTTGGAGTTGGCGGTCGCCATAATCAAATATGACGGTCGCCATGTTTTTGAAAGGTTCCACAAAGTTCTACGATGGTCGCCACAATGGGAGTTTGTGGTCGCCATGATGAAAGGTGGCGGTCGCCACTTTTGGCTAGAGTTTTACAAAGTTCTATGGCGGTCGCCACAATGAGAGTTGGTGGTCTCATTACTTAGGCAGCAAGTTTCGCTGGTACGATAAAATCTCACTGGTTTGAAGGTTCTAGGTTCAAATATCGAGCTTGGATCACTTTTCGATGATTGTATCGAGGCACTATTTCACCTGTTTTCATCATCGAATTTGCCTAAGATTAGGCGGGGTCAAATTGGGGTATCCACAGTTGTCCCTCTTTGATATAACTTGCATAGCAACGCGTGAAGCAGGTTATATCAAAGACCGAGAGACAACAACCATTTGACCGAGCCGTAAATCTTAGGCCACGAACACACAAGCATGCATATGATGTTGGTCGTACTCGAATTTTCATCGAGCTGCCTACGTACCCCTTTGCTTGGGATCATATCAAAACGTTGTTTATGGGGCAAAATGTGAGATGCAATAATAAAAAACATGGTGTGGATGCTAACATGATGCAGACATTTACATCATAGTGCAGATATAATGAAAGAGGTTTCTGATGTCATAACACAGATCAAGAAGAGGATCAACCAGTTTTAGGTCGTGAAGGGACTGGGGAGTCAGTTTTAGGTCATGAGGAGGACCGACGTGCCAGTTTAAGGTCGTGAGGAGGATCGACGAGTCAGTTTAGGATCGTAAGAAGGACCGACGAGTCAGTTTAGAGTCATGAGGAGGACCGACGAGTCAGTTTAGGGTCGTGAGGAGGACTGATGAGTCGGTTTAGGGTCGTGAAGAGGATCGATGAATCAATTTAGGGTCGTGTGGAGGACCGACGAGTTAGTTTAAGGTCGTGAGGAGTACTGATGTGTCAGTTTAAGGTCGTGAGGAGGACCGACGAGGTAAATATCAAATTGATAGGTTAAGTCAAGATTTTTAGAATGCGGGACTTAGAATTAGATTTATTAGAAACGAGACTGAAATGATCGGAAGCCAAGTTACGGCTAAAAACTTTGATTTATTGGGAAGAAAGATTGCGAATTAGGAGGTCGAGCTAAGATCTAAAGACTGGTATCATTCGCCGTTTCAGTAGGACCTTTGGAGACATCGGTCGAGTTTCACGTGCTAGATGTGACGGCCTCCTTCTATCTACTACTGGGCAGGTCGTGGCTGCATGACCCAAATATCCAAGCAGTACCATCTACCCTTCACCAAAAACTGAAATTAATAAAGAACGGGGCAGTTTTGACCATTCATAGAGATGACAGTATTAACCCTCCGAAAGGAGGAGAGGGCACAACTCTGCTAGAAGTCCAACGTAGTGAAGATGATGTGTTGCTCAGTGGTTTTCAGTTTGATGAAGTACAGGTTGTTCAGAAGTTGATGAATGAGGAAGAAAGGTATGTTAACCCACGAGCTTTAACCATGATGAGGAAAATGTCCTTCTTTCCCGGTATGGGATTGGGACGTAAACTACAAGAAATCCCAGAACCCATTTAGGTATTGCCAACTTCGCACCGTTTTGGTCTTAGGTATGAGCCAACAGAAGAAGATCTGGAAGGGCCTAGAAGGGGGCGAAAGGCCAATTATTATGAGACACTCAATGGATAATTCATCAAAGAAGGGGAAAATTTTCCGTATTGTGGTTTTCCGAAGCCGTGGATCGACAAAGAGACCAATCAAAAGCTGCCTGGGTTGGAGATCATTTTCAGCCACCAATTGTCTGACACCGAGGAGGAAGAAACCGTGGAAGGAGAGAAAGAAGAGAAGAAGGTTCAAGAAGTGGACTGGGCTGACAAGTTTGATGGAGCTGACTTGGGCGTGCTGTTCAATGAAAATATGGCTCAGTTGCGTATAACTGAATCAGACTGCTTCATGATGGCCTTTGGCACACCGGCAGATTGCACCAAGCTCATTGTCGGCGCAGCCACCAAGGAAGTAAAGAATTGGTCCATCGAGTCTTCTGACGCGCATGTCGTATACCCTGAGTCCAAGTTTGAGTCGGAGTCTGTTGTTGAGGGCACATCTGTTGGTGCCCCTCTCTCTGTTTTTACCATCGAGTTTGTAATTCCCACCATTCTTAATGAAATAGACGAAGTTTTCGGTTACTCTGCTTTGTTTGATTTATTTCATATGCCTTCCAACGATCTTGAATTCAACGGGGATATCCCCGAAGAAATAAAACTTTTAATAAAAAGAGAAGAAGAAATGCGTGCCCAACCAATAATTGAAGAAACTTTATCAATAAATCTGGGTGATGAAATTAACCCACAAAATGTTCAAATTGGCTTTTCTTTTTCCTTAGCTGAACAAAAATAGTTAATAACTTTATTAAAAGAATTCAACGATGTGTTTGCATGGTCTTACGAAGATATGCCTGGAATCGATCCTGATATTGTCCAGAACCACATCCCCTTATACCCTGATGCTAAACCGATCAAACAAAAATTGAGACAGATCCAGCCAAAATGGGCTGTGAAGATCAAAGAAAAGGTTGCTAAACAGATCAACGCTGGATTTTTTATGGTAATCGAGTATCCGAAATGGGTAGCCAATATAGTGCCAGTGTTAAAGAAGGATGGCCGTATCCGAGTCTGCGTGGATTTTTGGGACCTCAATAAGGCTAGCCCAAAGGACAATTTTCCACTACCACATATTGATGTCTTGGAGATAGTACAGCAGGGCACGCCTTGTTGTCATTTATGGATGGCTTCTCTGGGTATAACCAGATTCTGATGGATCCTAAAGACAGAGAAAAGACGATATTTACCACGTCTTAGGGCACCTATTGTTACCGTGTTATGCCATTTGCCTTGAAAAATGCCGGGGCAACCTATCAAAGGGCTGCTACTACCTTATTGCATGACATGATACATAAGGAGGTTGAAGTACGCGTGGATGACATGATAGTCAAACCTAAGGATCGGGCTGGCCACATTACAGCACTGCAAAAATTCTTCGAGAGGATTCGAAAGTACAAGATGCGGCTTAACCCACAGAAATGTGCATTTGGAGTCACTGCCGGAAAAATGCTTGGATTTATGATCACCCAACGGGGAATCAAAGTCAACCCCTCAAAGATAAAAGTAATTTTGGAAATGCCTTCTCCGAGGACCGAGCGAGAAGTCAGGGATTTTCTGGGAAAAATCCAATTCATCAGCCGCTTCATTGCAAAATTAACAACTACCTGTGAGCCCCTCTTCCGCCAGCTAAAGAACGGAGTCAAGTTTGAGTGGGATCAGAAATTCCAAGACGCCTTCGATGCCGTACAACAGTACCTACAAAACCCTCCTGTTCTAGCTCCGCCCGAACCTAATAGGCCACTAATCCTCTATTTGTCAGTGACTGATTCAGCTATGGGTTGCATGCTTGCACAAGAAGGTGAAACCAGAGTAAAAAAGGCTGTCTACTACCTAA
This sequence comes from Heliamphora ciliata, assembly GCA_032360265.1. NCBI lineage: Eukaryota > Viridiplantae > Streptophyta > Magnoliopsida > Ericales > Sarraceniaceae > Heliamphora > Heliamphora ciliata. The sequence goes on from JAUMHN010443520.1 coordinate 4,844, forward strand.
GCAAGAAGATGACAGGGTCTAAAATTCGGTACACGCCACTAGAGAAGACATGCTGGGCCTTGGTTTGGGCTTCCCAAAAATTAAGGCATTATATGCTGTCTTTCACAGTGAACATCATCTCCCGGATGGATCTGTTAAAGTATCTGTTCGAAAAGTCGGCACTAACAGGAAGGATGGCTTGATGGTTGCTGCTGTTATCTGAGTTTGATCTCCAATATGTCACCCGAAAGTCAGTTAAAGGCAGAGCAGTGGCAGAATTTATGGCCGAACAACCGGTTGAAGGGAATGAAGATACAGAGTTCCAGTTTCTTGATGAACAACTGATGAATGTCGGAGATGACAAATGGACTCTATATTTTGATGGCGCATCCAATCAATATAGCTATGGAATTGGAGTCCTTCTTGTCACTCCCGATGAATCACATGTTCCGTTGTCCCTAAAACTCAAGTTTGAAGTCACCAATAATCAGGCTAAGTATGAAGCATGTCTAGCTGGATTGGAGGCAGCCTTAGAACTAGGGGCAAGAAAACTGGAAGTCATTGGAGACTCAGCACTGGTAGTTTTGAAAGCAAGAGGAGAATGGAAGGTTAGGGATTTAACCTTAATTCTCTACCATCAAGAGCTGGAGAAGCTGATACCGTGCTTTGAATTAATAATCTTTACCCATGTGCCGAGACTGTAGAACAAGTTTGCCGATGCACTGGCCACCATAGCATCTATGATTGACATACCACCTGGAGTGCGGATAAGACCTCTAATAATAGAGCAGAAAAGAATGCTGGCATACGAGATGACAACTGCTATTGAAGAAAGCATTGACGGCCTTCCATGGTACTTTGACATTAAGAACTTCATAGAGAAGGGAGAATATCCCAAGTTTGCCAGCAAAAAGGATAAAAGGGCAATACGACGACTATTTGCGCAGTTTGTCATTTGTGGTGGTAGACTGTACAAACGAGGACATTCTGGGGTCAGCAAGTTATGTGTAAACACTGAAGAGAGCCAAGAGCTGATGAAAGAGATACACGCCGGAGTCTGTGGGCCGCACATGAGTGGTAATATGTTAGCCAAGAAGATCCTATGACAAGGATACTTTTGGATGATAATGGAAATAGATTGTATACAATTTGTGCGGAGATGGCACAAGTGTCAGATTCACACAAATCTTATGAACATTCCCCCGTCTCAGCTATACAACCTGACGTCACCATGGCCGTTCTCAGTATGGTGCATTGACGTAATTGGTAGAATAACATCGAGGGTATCCGATGGACACGAGTTTATCTAAGTGGCCATTGACTATTTCACCAAGTGGGTGGAAGCAGCTTCCTTCTCAGTACTAAAGGCTTCTCATGTCGCTAAATTTATCAGGCAGAACATCATTTGCCGATGTGGGGTACCGCATGAAATTATCTCAGATAACGGCTCACATTTCCAAGGAGAGGTTCTGGAACTTTTCGAGGAATACCGGGTAGTAGCTAATAAGTCCTCGCCATATCGACCGCAAACCAATGGGGCAGTAGAGGCAGCAAACAAGAACATCAAGAAAATTCTGCAAAAGGCAATCAACTCACACAAAGATTGGTTAGAACACCTACGATTTGCACTCTGGGGATACCGAACGTCAATTCGAACTTCAACAGGAACAACGCCATACTCTCTAGTGTATGAGATGGAGGCCGTGCTGCCCATTGAGGTGGAAATCCCTTCACTAAGGGTAGTGACCGAGTCCAATATCTCAGAAGTATAATGGCAAAGGAACCGGATGGAAGAATTGCTCTTGTTTGATGAAAGAAGACTGCATGCCCTATTCCATGTACAATGTTACCAAAGGAGGATAGCCCGAGCCTTCAACAAGAAGGTCAATACTCAGGACCTCAGAGAAGGAGATTTGGTTCTCAAGGAAATTAGAGCTCCTATCTTTGACCCAAGGGGCAAATTTAAACCAAACTGGTCCGGACCGTTTCTCATCAATACCATCATGACCGGTGGTGCAGTCATTATCATGGACTTGGATGGCAATGCGTTCTCCACTCCCGTTAATCTCGATCAACTCAAAAATACTATCCCTGAGATAAAAATAAAATAAAATAAAAATAAAAACTCACTGAGTTGAAAACTGAAAAGGCAACTCAGTAAAAAGTTAGAGCGGCCCGCAAGGCCAAAAACCCGAAAGGGCGATCTTGGCAAAAGTTAGGGCATTACAAAAGGAAAGCATCAATACTCGAGTAAAAACTGAGCCCGAACTACGTTAAGGCCTGATTATACACTTTTGGGATACGTAGGCAGCTTGTTCCAAGAAGTCCGGCCACATTGTTTGCTTTTAACCATCTTTGAATCTAAGTAAGACCAATGCAAACTAATTATTGGATTTTGATAATAAAGATATTCATGTTTCGAATAAATTCGAACCATCTTAAACGTGCAGTGGGAGTTTTTCATTACCTTAAGCAAGACTACAACGTTCTTAAATATATGGAGGGCACACAAATCCCAATCTCTAAAAAAAAAAAAAAGAGATAGAGAAAGTTGTGAAATTTTTCAAAATAAAGCATAGATCCTCAAACTCTTCTCCTTTTCGCTGCTTGTTTCCCCTCTTCTCTATCTTTCTTTTTCTTATCTTGTGTCAACCATGTCTTGTATTCAGCAGAGAGATTCGGACACTGCAACTCGTGCATCTCCATCAATGGGCGAGACAGCCAGGCATCCTGATACTATGCTAGAAAAGGAGCCCGCAGTGAAGAGGAAAACAAACGGCCTCTAATACTGGAAAATACGATCTAACTTTGCCCGAACTGCCGCATGATCCTGTAGGGGTAGTAGAAAGTAGTCTGACACAGACCAACAAACAGCACACCAGGATAATCCATAGTAGTCAGAGTCATATCAGGAATTTTCCACCAGGGACCCTGCCAGGTAATGTCTGGGCCAGTCAGAGGAGAAAGTACTCCTGTCCAAATTGACTCTCCAGCAGGATCCGCCTGGGATTAATATCCTGACTGCGCATCAGATCTGCGTCGGCCCGATCCTCCACCCCCTTCTAGACATCCCAATAGACCTGCAACAGTTCAAGATACAGTACAATGCAAAGAATAGTAAAACATACAGTATGATGAACAGTGTGCAGTAATCAGTGCCTAGTGCAGTACAGTGTAGTGCAGTGAAAGGAATGGAGAACAGCACGGTGCAGTATAGTGAATAACGTAATAAGCAGTATAATACAGCAAGTAATGTATTATATGGTAAAGATATCTGGTTAGGGGTCAGCCGGTCCAAAGACACCCAAAACCGGTCAAGATCCTTCCCTCCAGCTTTTTTCCCCTTCAGCCCACGGGACCACCGGGTTGCACGGGGAATAACCAGAGGGTCTGCCGTAGAGTTCGCTGGGACGTGAAGCCCGATGAACACATAGGTCCATAACTGCAAAGAAAAAGATGTCAGCTGGCAGAAATAACAGATAACAGAAATGGATGAAGAACTGTAGAAACTAAGTCATACCTCCCAGACCCTCCAGTATCCCCTGATGCTGAGCTCCTAGGGGAACTGGGTCAAGGTCCGCATAGAGTTGTAGAGAGTAGCCAGAGCCGCGCCTCCCCAGTAATAGCTGGTAACCCGGTTAAGACGAGCCAGGCCTCCTAAGTAATGCAAATGAACGGTATTCTCCTTGTTCGAAAACAAGGAGGTACCGAACATATACATGAGAAAGCCTCGGGCAACCCACTCGTAATGACAGGGCTCGATACACTCAAAGTGTCTGAACCGCTCAAAGAACCAGGTGTATCTAACTCTGTCGCGGTCCATCTAAGCAGGAATAGCCCTGAGAAAGTATAGCAGTGTGTCGGTCGACTGGGATATAAATGGATCAAACGGGATAGGAGCTCCTCTAACCTGGATACCAGTAATCAACACGAAGTCCAGAGGCGTCAGAGTAGCCTCGAAGGTAGTGAAGTGAAAGGTGTTGGTGGTATCCCACCACTGCTCGGCCAGGGCTGTCAGCCATACCCGGTCGTTGCTTGTCTTACCCAGCAGGGTATGAAACGAGAAAAACTAGAAGCATCGATATAAGCCCAGTTGGGAGCAGGGTGGGAATCATACCACTCCAACACCTCCCTAGAGGCTGAGCCTCCGAAACCTCGGACGTAGTGACCAACTTGTAAAGAGAAGGCAAATGAAGAGCAGATCAAACACATGAAACATGCAAGCCCTGGTAAATCAGGAAAAACATTCAAACCATAGGTAACGGTCTTTCGGATCTTTTTGAGTCCTAGAAAACTAGGCACCCTAACCCTAGATTCATAATTTCTACACATTCTAGTAAATCTAAGCCTCTATCATTTTGTGTCAACCATTCTTCCCCAAAAATAAAAAAAAATCTTTATGTGTTTTGCCCCTTTTACCCCAACCTCTTAGGATTAATTTGCCCCAATCTTAAAAAAATAAAAAAAAAGTAAAATAAAAAAAAATAAAAAATAATAATAATAAACAAAAATCCTTAGAATTTTCTAAATTCTCTAGATTTTCTAAAAATTATTCTTTAATTTTCTAGGATTTGCTTAAAATGTTATTCAAAAGTTCTAAGGTTTTCTAAAAATTTCCAAAATTTTCTTTTTTCTAAGATTTTCTTAAATTTTTTTTCAAAATTCCAGATTTTTCTAGGGTTTTTCAAATAGTTTTCAGAGTTTTCTTCAAATTTCTAGATTTTTTCCCAAAAATTTTCAAAATTTTCTAAAAGATTTCTCTTAAAATTTGCCCCAATTTTCTATGATTCCTTTCAAATTTTCTAAAGGATTCCGAAAATTTTCCTCAAATTTTCTAAATAAAAAAAAATGCCCCTCCCCCCCAAATTCCTAAAGTTTGAAAAAAAAAAGAAAAAGAAAATGGAAAAAAAATAATAATAATAATAAAATTCAAAAAATTTTAAAAAAATTAAAAAAGAATTAGGGTTTTCTAACATTTTCTAAAATCTTCCCCAAAATGTTAGGATTTTCTTAAAATTTTCCTCAAAATTTGTAAGATTTTCTACTATTTTCTTAAAATTTTTCTTTGCTTTCTAAGGTTTTCCAAAATTTCGAAGATTTTTCAAATTTCTTGAAGTTTTTCCTAAACTTCTTAAAAGTTTTTGTAAAAAAAAAAAAAATCAAAACAAAGATTTCCCCCAGATTTGTGTTTTTCTCAAAATAAACAAATTTAAGCCTTTTATCCTTGGATTTTTTTACTAAAATAATCATCCATTTTGTTGGTTGATTGAAAATCCAAGTTGTCCTTACTGTTTTAAACTCTAGTGCAAAGGTACCTAAACTAGATTCAAATCCCAATCATCAATCAGCATCCACAACCATTCATCAAATACATCAAAATAAAACATCATCATCCATAATTTATCATCATCAACAATCATCATCATTCACCACATTATCATATGGGGGGATCCTAGGCATGCATCTACGTTTGAGATATTTCATACTCTGATATTAAGACAAGTAAGGATGGGGTACTTACCGATGGATTTCGACGAGATATATGATGGTCAGGCTCCCGCAGAAGAAGATCAGCAGCAACAACATCCTTTGGAGGCTTATAGCGTCTCATCCCACGAGGAACCACACGATATGGAAGTGGAGCGTAAGTGTGGGGGTCGAAGGGTGCCGGACGGCCATCTCCAGCTTCAGGATCCAAAAAGTCAGCCACCGCGGCCTCAGCAGCGGCATCTGCAGTCGCCTGTGGCACAGCAGCTGCTTGTGCCTTCTCAGCAACTTGGCGGGAGGCGAGCACTGCCTCGAGTACAAGAGCATCCATCGCAGTATGGGTTGCGTGGAAGTACCCCCACTAGCGGAAGGGTCCCATCGTGCCCCCGAGTCATCACCCTCATGGCCCTGGCCCGCCATAAATAGAAAGGGAATCACGAACAATAAGGTAAACATCTCGCACTACGAAGAACAAGGCATAAAAATCTGAAAGAACGAGAGGAAGCAAGAGAAGATAAGAGAGAACGCGAGAGAAACGGAGGCTAGAGAGAGAGTGAGATGTGAAGAATGAACCACACCCGCGCGCCTCCAAGGGCCTTATGCGCTCCTGTAGTTGGCGGTCGCCATATCTAATGTTGGCGACCGCCAGGTATTCCAAGGGTTTTGCGGCGTCCGCTAGGTTCAAGGGGATTTTATCCGGCGACCGCCACTTTCAAAGGATTTTGATCATGGCGACCACCATGTAAGAGGGGAAACGGTTCTTCTCCCCAGACTGCCAGCGGTCATGTCATGGAAGGGGCTGTTTGGGGGGCCTTTTTCATATGTGTTTTGTTTATCTTTTGTTATTTTCAAAAATAATTTTCAGAAAAGCATAAAATTTTGAAATTAACCTCTGCAATATATATATATAATAATAATAATAATAATAATAATAATAA
>JAUMHN010443531.1:0-32612 GCA_032360265.1 Heliamphora ciliata
AACTTAATTTTATTTTTAATTACAAAATATTTTAATTAAAACCGAATTTTTGAATTAATTAAATTAACAGGATAAATAAAATCAGTAATTATCATCCACGCAGTTAATATATAAAAATAAATTAAATGTAAGATAAATATAAATATTCCAATTTTATAATCAAATCGAAACTCTAAACAGTTTTAGTCTCATGTTCATAAAATATAAGTTTATAGTCTCTCGCTTGTATCAGAACTCTTTGATTCTATTCTTCCACTGCTTGCTTTGGAAACAAACTGCTTTTAACTTGGATTCTCACCGAACACTTTAATTAATTATTTTGATTTTTGCTTGGAAACCGCAATAGTTTGTGTTGGAAACTGCTACTTCAAGCTTATCACCGAGCGCTGTTGGGAAACCTGCGCTGCTTCAGCCAATAATCTAAAACAATTCTCAAGGCGCCAACTCACAAAGCAATCAACAATAAAAAAAAAAAAACAAAAACAAAGCTGCAGCACCAACCAGTGCTAAGGATTAACCGAAACAAAAAAAAAATTGTTGGGTGCTGCGGTGTGGCGCTTAGGAAAGCTGTGCTTAGGAACCACTTCAGTGATTGCTATTGGCTGGGATTGGAATAGGCTGCTTCGGTTTACTACAGTTTGGAAGTGCTTTTGGCGCACTACTGCGGCTTGCCTGGATATTGTTGCAGCTGTATTCTGCAGCGTTTGGCTTACTGTTGCGTTGGCTTGCTTTGCTACTGTGGCTTTTGGTTGCTGCAGCAAAAACTGCTGCAGCTATTTTTTTTTAATTATACAAAAAAAGAAGTTGGGCCAGAAAAAAAATACCGCAGCTTTAAACCACCAGAACCACCGCCGGTTGCCGCCGCCAACCACCGCCATTTGACACCGCCTACGTTCTTCTATACCTGTTTTTATTTTTCTTTTTAATAAACTAGAAAAAAAAACTTAAATAACATAAAATATTTTACATCGAAACCTATGTCCCATAGGTTCACATTCGATCTAAAAAAATTAACCTATCACGGTCAACCCTTGTGATTAAAAAAAATAATTAAATCATCATCCACGCATTCAATCAAACATGAAAATAAAAGATGATCATAAAATTGATATTAGAACGCTTGCAAAATAAAGTTAGCAACAGTTCTAAAACTACTCGACCCCGATAATCATAAACAAAAAACAAAACAGCTCTGTTACCAATTTGTTAGAGGCAATACTGTCAAGATCATTATTTTTGCAAAACGATTTTTGGTAAAAAATTAATTAGACGGGAGAACGCCGAAATGGGCTCCAGATAAAACTTTTAACGAAGAATGATAAAAAATAAACCCGTGCAACCAAAGTTAATTTAGAAGAATACCTTTTGTCGATCAATTAGTCAACTACGATTTGATTCTGAGTTGAAACTCCTATAAGATCTTCTACTGTATTTTCTTACGCGATCCTCGAATGCAGTGTGGGCTACGATCTTCCGAGAACTCGTACCGATAAAACCTCAATATATTTAAGTCTTGAAAAACAAAAATATGATATGTGATAATAATGATATAAAAAAATCAAAAATTGGTTCAGCCTACCCGCATATATATAGTGCTACAGTAGGGACCTGGAGAGTAATTATGAGTTAGACTTTAAGTGGAACACAGACACCTACTAGAGGTTTTTGCAATTATGAAAAGACATGCGGCGATTTCTACAATTTTTATAAAACACTTAATTACAGTTCACAACACTAAAGAACTATAATTGCACTCTAACCCATAATCTCAAGACCTTCTTGCATTGAGCTCCTGTTATTAAATGCTTACTATTTCCCCATACGTTAAGATTTTCGATTCCTGCCAATTAAATTTAATTACTGACAATTTGATTTAATCGGTATCTTGATATTCCTTAAACCCTTCCGCTTAACTTATTTGACCGCCGGATAATTAAATCCACCTGCAGGGTTTGGCCCGGTCAAACTTATGAGCATCTTTAAGGGGGTATCGTCAATCTCGATCTTTCGAGACGTGGATTCCGTAAATAATTAATATTTGCCATATAAATAATACCGCTATCCAACTCACCGAAAATATATACCCATATAAGATCACATCCTCTAATGAATCAAAACAACGAATATTAAAAATATGCAAATCAATAATTATTTCAGGATTAAAAGGATAAGCACTATTCATAATAACCATGGGATGTAAATTAATTTATATAGTCAGTACAAAATTAATTACCCCAAATGTCCCGTTCAATACATATAAAGTGTACTAGCACAGAGAGTCGGAATAATAGACGACGCTATTATCTGTTCTCTGTAATCAAGACAGTCCTACTAAAACTCTGTGTTACAGTCGTACCGATGGTATGCCAATTTTCATCTAAACTGTGAACATAAAACTTATATTCTGTAAGAACCTAAAATCTAATCTTCTGTGTGCAAGCCGTACTCTACACACCAGATTAAATACTATACAGAATATTGGACATCCATGCATATCAAAAAAATGATACACATACATTACTCATAAAGTTTCTCATAAAATAGAAAATTAATTTTAATAAAATTAAATTAAATACTAAAAATATGATTTTCAATATACCAACCCTAACACCAACCTATCTCCAACAGTCATGAAACCTCAAGAGCTTATATAAAGAGTTACTCATCAGCATTTAAAACATCTGGAGACCTATATTCACTATCGTATTGTTTGATTCAAAGTCAAAACCCTTCAAGCTCTCATTTATTATTCATAACTCCAGCACTTGTATCTCATCTCTTTACTTCTCATTTATTGCCAATCATTTCTGTAAAGAGAGTGAATGATACTCATTAAATCATCCCATTTATTGTATTCAAGGGTAAGTTACCCGTTGTCCTTTGAGTGAGTTGACAAATTTCATCAAAGAAGAACTCAATAGATTAGAAGAAAAACAGGGACGTATTTTTCGTAGGATCGTCTTGGACTTGTAAAAGGTTTTAAATGTACCCGTAAGCATTCTACATTAATAAAATTCTCAAGGGAAGTCTTGAGGAGTAGACTTAGGTTTGGAAGAAGCCGAACCACTATAAATCTTGGTGTCTTGTTCATTTTTTCTATTCCTAACTTCTTTAATATTTGCATTGCTTTATGTTTTATTTATACTTACTATATTTGTTTGCAATATTAAAAGATTTTTGAAAAGGATTTTAAAATTATTATTATCTTTTTAAGAACCAATTCACCCCCCTCTTGGGTTACTTAGAACTAACAATTGATATCAGAGCTTGGGATTTTTTTTTTGTTTTTAACTTAACAGTCTAAGAGTTTATAGGGCAACCACTAGTATTGAACCTATCCAATCTGAAGGTTAGTCGACCAATAGACCTTCCTTGTTCAATGGAACAGACTACAATTATTGGAAGGCAAGAATGAGAATCTGTATTCAATTCATAGACTATGACCTTTGGAGAGTTATCATAAACGAACCCAGAAGACCTACTATGACCATTGAAGGAACGATCGTTCCTAAACCAGAAAATAAATGGACCAAAAATGACATTAGAAAGATTCAAAAGAATGCCAAAGCCATAAATCTCCTATATTGCTCTCTTGACCTAAATGAGTTCAATAGGACCTCAACATGTGACACCATTAAGGAAATATAGGATAGACTTGAAGTTACCCATAAGGGTACTAACCAAGTCAAGAAGTCCAAAATAAACATGCTTGTTCATAATAAGCATGCTTGTTCATAACTATGAGTTATTTAAAATGAAGCATGATGAAATCATTTCTGACATGTTTACTCGTTTTACTAATATTATCAATGGACTAAAATCTCTTGGCAAGATTTATTCCAATGCAGAAATAGTAAAAAAAATTCTTAGGTGCATGCCTAAGAACTGGGAAGCTAAGGTCACAGCTATTTAGGAAGTTAAAAACCTCAACACTCACAGCTTGAAGGAACTTCTTATATCTTTCATGACTCATGAGATGAATATCAAGATGGACGATGAGGATGACAAGAAGAAGAAGAAAGGCATTGCCTTCAAGTCTTCAACTCATGACAAAGAATCTGATGATGACTCCTCAAGTGATGAGAACAAAGATATGGCACTCATCACAAAAAAGTTCAAACTGTTTATTAGAAATAAGAAATAATGAGGAAGAAGGTTCTTCAAGAAGGAAGGACATAAAGGCGAGCCCACCAAATTCAATGGCGATTCAAGCAAATTCAAAAACAATCATAAGAAGGGTGAGATCATTTGATATGAATGCAAAAAGCCCAGATATGTCAAGGCCGAATGTCCTCAACTCAAGAAGAGTTCAAAAAGCGCTTCAAGAAGGCTATGATAGCCGCATAGGGCAAAAGCGGTGACAGTAACTCCGAGTATGAAAGAGAAGAAAATGAGGTTGCAAATTTATACCTCATAGCTAAAGAAGATGACGAGGTAACACCTGACCCTTTTTCCTTAGATGAATTACAAAGTGCATTTGAAGATTTGCATGATAAATTGAGAAAAATTGGTGCTAAGAACTCTATTCTAAAAAAGTTAGTTATTTCCTTGTCATGTGAAATAGATATCTTGAAAAATAAAAAACTTTCCCTATCAAAACAAGTTTCTATTTTGAAAGATGAAAACAAGGTTCTACATGAAAAGGTTGAATACCTTACTAAAATTGTTTACAAGTTCACTCTTGAAAAGAACAACTTAGACAAACTTCTCGGCATGCAAAAATGTGTTTTCGACAAAGCCGGGATTGGATATAAACCCAATAAGAAACAAAAGTTTTTAAGCAATATTTTTGTCAAAGGTGGAGGTAAAACTGCCAAGATCATTGTTTTTGCAAACGATTTTTGGTAAAAAATTAACTGGACGGGCAAATGCCGAAATGGGCTCTAGATAAAAATTTTGACGTCGAGCGATCAAAATTAAAACCCGTGCAACCAAAGTTAATTTAGAAGAATACCTTTTACCGGTCAAATCTTCAATTATATTTTTTATTCTGAGTTAAAGCACCCGTCAGCCCTTCTACTGTATTCCCATATGTAATTCTCGAATGTATTGTGGGTTATGGACTATCGAGAACTCATACCAGTAGAACCTAAACAGCTTTAGTCTTGAAGACAAGTTACGAAATTGGTTCAGCCTACCCGCATATTTATAGGGCTACAGTAGGGACTTGTGGAGTAATTATGAGTCAAACTTCTAGAAGAATATAGACACGTATCAGCGGTTTTCACAATTAAGCAAACCTTATAGCGGTATCTGTAATTATAGAAAACTAGCAGCGATTTCTGCAATTTTCATAAAACATAAAATTAAAATTCACACCACTAAAAAACTATAATTGCACTCTGACCCACAATCTCAAGACCATCTTGCATTGCGCTCCTATTATTAAATGCTTAACATTTCTCCTCAAGTTAGGATTCCTGATATCCGTCAATTAAATTTAATTACTGACAATTTAATTTAATCAGCATCTGTTAATTCCTTAAGCCTTCCGCTTAACTTATTTAACTGTCGGATAATCAAATCCACCTGTAGGATTTAACCCGATCAAAACTTATAAGCTTCCTTAAGAGGGTATCATCAATCTCAATCTTTCGAAACATGAATTTCGTCAATAATTAATATTCACCATATAAATAATACCACTATTCAACTCACCGGGAATATAGACCCATATAAGATCGTACCCCCTAATGAATTAAAATAACAAATATTAAATATATGCAAATCAATAATTATTTCAGAATTAAGAGTATATGCAATGTTCATATAATCTTGGGTGTGAATTAATTTACATAATTAGTATAAAATTAGTTACCCCAATATGTCCCGTTCAATACACATAAAGTATACTAGCACAGAGTGTTAGAACAATAGACGACGCTATAATCTATTTTCCGTAATCAAGACAGAGCTACTAAAACTCTATGCTACAGTCGTACCGATGGTATGTCCATTTTCATCTAAACTATGAACATAAAACTTATATTCTACAAGAATCTGAAATTTGATTTTCTCTATGCAAGACGTACTATACACACTAGATTAAATATTATACAGAATAAAGGATATCCATTCATAACATTAAAGAAATAATACACATACATTGCTCATAAAGATTCTTATAAAATAAAAAATTAATTTTGTTAAAATTAAATTAAATACTAAAAACAGGGTTTTGAGTATACCAACCCTAACAATCTCCTACTTATACTCAAAACCATGCTGCCATACATCTGACTCACATGTCCTCTACATGACTATCAAAAAATCTTAGCCGGTAAGCTCATTGTAAAAGGATCTGTAAGGTTATCTCTTGATGCAATCTTGGTCACAGTAACATCACCTCTCTGTATAATTTTTCGTATCAAGTGATACTTACGCTCAATGTGCTTTCCTTTCTTGTGGACCCTTCGCTCTTTCGAGTTTGCAACCGCTCTACTATTGTCACAATAAAGTGTAATAGCCGACTGAGCTAAAGGGACCACCTCTAGATCTAACAGAAAGTTCTTAAGCTAAACGACCTCCTTGACTGCTTCAGAAGCTGCCACGTACTCGACCTCCATAGTCGAATCAGCAATGCAAGACTGCTTGATACTCTTCTAACTTATAGCTCCACCTCCTAAGGTAAACACATATCCTGAGGTAGACTTACGAGAATTCTTATCAGACTGAAAATCTGAGTCTGTGTACCCCAAATGTACAAGACTGTTTGCCTGGTAAACCAATATGTAATCCTTAGTCCTTTTTAGGTACTTGGTTATATTATTTACCGCAGTCCAATGCTCCTACCCTGGCTTAGACTGATATCTGCTAACCCTGCCAACGGCAAAATAGATGTTGAGTCTAGTGCAAAGCATAACATACATAAGGCTTCCAACTGTCGAAGCGTAAGGAATTGCCTTCATCTTCTCTATCCCATCAAGTGTCTTAGGACACTGATCCTTGGATAGAGTGATTCCATGCCTGAAAGAGAGAAACTCTTTCTTGAAATCTTGCATGCTAAAATGAGTATGGATATCATCGATATACTTTGTTTGTGATAAACCCAACATCCTTTGTTTTTAATCTCACACAAGCTTGATCCCAAGGATGTGACAGGCTTCTCCTAAGTCCTTCATATTGAGCTACCCAGATAATCATACTTTAACCGTAGATAATGTCCTCATATCGTTTTCGATGAGCAAGATATCGTCTACATAAAGTACTAAGAAAATCACCACGCTTCTTGTACACACATAACTCATTTGAACTTTGATCAAAATCATAAGACTTTATGGCTTGATCAAATCGAGTATTCTAAGACCTTGATGCCTACTTAAGTCTATAAAGGGATCTCTTAAGCTTACACAGCATGTGTTCCTGGTCCTTTACAATGAATTCGTCTGGTTATATCGTAAGAAGAGATGTCTTAGCATCCATTTGCTAGATTTCATAATCAAAATGATCAGCAATGGATAAGAGAATCCGAATAGACTTAAGCATGGCTACTGGTGAGAAGATTACCTCATAATCGATCCATTCTTTTTGAGTGAACCCTTTAGCAACAAGCCTAGCTTTGAAGGTTTCAACCTTCCCGTCTACTCTTCTCTTCTTCTTGTAGATCCACATGCATCCAATGGGTTATATCCCTTCGGGTGATTCTACAAGTTTTCAGACCTAATTGGAATACATAGATTTCATCTCTAAATTCATAGCCTTTTGCCAAAGATCTACATCTTTGTCCTAAAGTGCTTTATTGTAGTTATAAGGCTTGGTATCTAGTTCTGTTGGGATCTTGTCAAAAGACTCTCTCAAGAACATATACTGATTAGGTTGATGAACAACTCTCCCACTACGACGAGGCACTACTTGTGTCTACGTACTAGAAGTAACATGCTATGCAGAATTTAAATCCTGTGCATCAGCACCATATTCTTGATTTGCACATGTCTCGATAATCCTCCCATTACGATGAGATAATAGAATATCAATGACTTGTGGTTCCTCTTCCATTCTACTAGTCTTTCTTCTCAGTTCTTCTAGAATAATTTTGCTATTGGGCCTATGATCCATAATATAATTCTCTTCCAAGAATTGGACATTGGTGCTAACAATGACCTTCTGATTCTTAGGATTATAAAACAGATCACACTTCATTTCCTTGCATTACCCCACAAAGAAACAGACTTCTGTCCTCGATTCCAACTTACCTACGTTTCCTTTCAGCACATGTGCTAGACACCCCCAAATCTGAATGTGTTTCAAACTAGGCTTACGCTCGGTCCATAATTTTGTGTGAGTAGAAGGTAGAAGGTACTGACTTAGAAGGTACCAAATTCAGAATGTAAGCCGTTGTCGCTAATGCGAGTCCCCAAAATGAATTGGGTAATTCTGAATAACTCATCATAGACGTTACCATCTCCATAAGAGTCATATTCCTTCTTTCCGCTACATCATTCTGTTGCAGAGTGTCAGGTGCAGTTAACTGGGATATAATCCTTTCTAATGACAGGTAATCCCTAAACTCTCTAAAGAGGTATTCCCCATCATGGTCGAATTGTAGTGATTTGATACTTTTACCCAGATGCTTCTTCACTTTCGCCTTCAATTCTTTAAATTTCTCAAAGCATTCAGACTTACGGTGCATCAAGTAAATGTATCCATACCTTGAGTAGTCATCAATGAAACTGATAAAATACTCAAAGCCACCTCTAGCCCGAATTGTCATAGGACCACACACATCAGAATGAACTAGCTCCAATGATTCTTTAGCTCTATAGCCTTTGGCCGAAAAGGGCGTCTTAATTATCTTACCTTCTAAGCAAGTTTCACAAAATAGAAGTGCCTCCACTTCCAATGAACTCAAAGGTTCATTTGCTACCGGCCTGTTTATCCTTTTTAGATTAATATGACCCCAGCGTAAGTGCCAAAGAAACATTTGGTTCATTAAAGAAAAAAACTTTTTCTTATATAGTAAATTAGATGTGTTATTTATTTCAGTTAGTTGCAGTGTAAGAGAGATTAGAGTAATAGCATAAAGATTATCCACCAATGTACTAGAATAGATAATCCATTTATTATCCTTAATAACCACAGAATTATTAAAATAAACCAAATATTCATCTTTAATATATTTAGAAATGGAAACTAAGTTCCTTCTAATGGAGGGTACATAAATACATTATCTCAATATTAAAATTCGGTCTCTACTAAAAGAAAGAGTGACATCTCCCACTGCTACTACTTTTACCTTTGTATTATTACCCATATGCAGATAAATCTCTTCATCACTAAGTTGTCGGATTTTCTAGAACCCATGTAATGAATTGCAGACATGATCAGTGGCTCCCGTATCTACACACCAAGTACCGGTAGTTAACACCGCTAAACATATTTTCACAACTAGTGAATAGAAATTACCTTGATTGTTCTGTCTTTTAAGAAATACTGGACATAGCTTTTTCTAGTATTGTGTCGGGTTGTAGTGAAAACATATATCTTTTGGCTTTTTCACACCAGCTAGTGCCCCACTAATTACCTTAGAAATCGTGTCTCCCTGTTTCTGAATTTTTTTTCTTCTTCATGCCTTTCAATCTAGAGGAAGAACTTTTTTCTAAAACAAACACATTTCCTGGTATTGAAGAAATACCATTGGTAGTTAAAGTTATATCCAAGTTACTTTTTCAGTCAACAAAATTTGGCCCCGTTAGTTTGTTTTCTTTGAGTATAACCGTGAGTAAATTGAAAGCCATTTTAATCTTGAGAATCATATAATTTAAAAATACTATTAATTATGACAAATAATATTTTAAATTTATTTTAATTTGGTTACCTCTACTATTTTAAAAGAAATTCGCCAACAGCCTAAAATCCTGTGAATAGCATGTCTCGATGGATGGACGTCTACTATCCATTGTATAACCACACAAGCCAATTTATATTAATTTTACAATTTACGCAACTGACTCTTTTAAGTAAAATTAAATAACTAACATAGTTTCGATTCAGTATAAAATAGCAATAACTCAGATTGAGAGAATACTATTATATACAGCTAAGTGTTAACCATCACCTAATTCCAAATCAATCGCTTCGCAATGAACACTTCAGATAGAGAAGTGATCTACACTAACAATTATCCATAATTATTCCTAAAAATTGTTTGTACTGGTGTACTGCAATTAATCTGTTCGATTGGGAAGAAGGCCTTACTACCAACACACATGGTTTAATTGCATCGCCTACAAATTAGTGATGGAGATCGTGAAATTTATCTGTGAATAAATTCCCTTTCCCATTAAGATTTTTAAAATATTTTTTAAGATTATAAAAATCAATTTAATTAAAATAAATTTATTAATTTCAAAAATCGCACAATCTGAAAGAATCAAATAACTTTCAGTGTATATGATTCCAAATATTCCAATTTACCAAACTATCTTTTCGTATTTAAATGGATAACAAATAAAATTTAATAAATACACAATTTTTTCTTTAGCTTTTCAACTAAAATATTGATTAAAGACATTTATTTATTTTATTTTTTATTCCACATTTTTTTAAAAATAATAATTTATTTCGATTAAATATTTTTTCTTTTAATTAATTCAAAATTCAAAATTAATTCTCACATTTTTTCAAGATATCCGATTTTATAAAAAAATTATCTTAAACATGATATTTTGCAAAAAATAAAATATCTCATGTTTTTTCACTTAATTAAAATTAATTAATTAAAAAAACTTAATTTTATTTTCATTATAAAATATTTAATTAAAATAAAAAATTTAAATTAATTAAATTAACAGGATAAATAAAATAGATATACAATCATCCACACAGTTCATATATATATAAACATGATATACATATATCTCAGTTTTAAGATTAAAGTGAAACGCTAAAGCGTTTCAATCTCCTGTAGAGGATATCAGCTGTAATAATTCTCTTTCTTGTCAGATTGCTGTATCTTGATTGTATCAGACTTTTTTGATACACTTTGATATACAAGTATCACATATCAGTCTTCAAACATATCATATAAGCGATCAAACAGCCCGAGAAAAATAGACCAGCGCCAGCCACCACAAACTGCCGACGGCACCACTTTGCCGCTACCTTCATGCGACTTTTGCTGCCACATTCGTATTCCATTTTCAACACTTTTTATATCAAAAAATAGCTCTTGAAAATCAGTACTTTTTTTCAAAAATTTGCTCGAAAACTGTCCAAAAAATAGCCCACAAAACTGCCTAAAGATGCTGCAGCCGCCCCTGTGCGCCGCCGCCCAAAATAGTGGGTTTTTTGGGCCTTTTGTGTGGTTCGTTCGTGCCCGTTTTTTTAAAAAAATTGCTCAAATATTCAGTCACATGATACTTCAAAGAAAGCCTCAGAAATAGTCTGAAAAGGCCTAAAAATAGCCCCCGAAGGCTGTTGCTGCCGCCACCGGCAAACCGCCGCCGCTGCCCAGTTTTTTCCACCTATTTTGATGTTGTTTTTTTCAAATTTTAGACTATTTTTTCAGGGATATTTTACTTCTTTTTATGTCAAAAAATCTATTCAAAACCAGTCTCGAAAACATCAAAAAATAATCAACAAAACGGCCCAAAACCACCGCCGGTGGTGCCGCCGGCAAGGCTTTTTTTATGCAGTATTTTTCTATTTTCGGGACATGTTTTAATACTGTTTTTAAGCCTAAAATGTGCAAAAAAAAATTTGCCAAAAAATAAGTCAAAAAATCATGAAAAAATCACCGCGATTCGTGGCCTAAAACACCCGAAACCACTGTCGGTGCTGCCGCCTGTTCTTCGTGTTCTTGTATCATTCTTATGTCCCGTAGGCTCACATTCGATCTATCACGGTCAACCCCCATGATTAAAAAAATAATCATCGTTCACGCATTCAATCAAACATAAAATAAATGACGATCATAAAATAGAGATTAAAGCGCCTGCAAAATAAAGTTAGTAACAGTTCTAAAACTATCCAGCCCCGATAATCATAAACAAAAAGCAAAACGGATTTGATACCAATTGTTGGAGGTAAAACTGTTAAGATCATTATTTTTGCAAACGATCTTTGTTAAAAAATTAACTTGACGGCAAACGCTGAAACGGGCTCTAGATAAAACTTTTAACGTCGAACAATCAAAATTAAAACCCGTGCAACCAAAGTTAATTTAGAAAAATACCTTTTACCGGTCAAATATTCAACTATGTTTTTTATTCCGAATTGAAGCTCCTGTCAGACCTTTTACTGTATTTTTTTATGCAATTCTCGAACGTAGTGTGGGCTACGAACTATCAAGAACTCGTACCAAAAGAACCTGGATAACTTTAGTCTTAAAAACAAGTTATGAAACTAGTTCAGCCTACTCGCATATTTATAGGGCTACAGTAGGGACCTGTAGAGTAATTATGAGTCAGACTTCTAGTAGAACACAGACACGTATCAACTATAACATCTCGGTCCAGACCTTAGTAGTAACCACCCAGATTGTAATAACCCGTGTTAGCAATCCAACCGAAACCCTAGCATTAGTGACAGTTAGTTGACAAGATCATAAGTCGCTAGAAGGATGGAAACCTTAACTCAACTCGAAACCCTAATTTGATTCGAAAATTCTAAAAGATCAAATACTCATAGGCAAAGCCCTAATACTCAAAAAAGTCTTGGGACAGCCTAAATAAAGTAAATAATATAAAATATAAAATTAAAAATCAAAAATTTCCATAATTAAGGTAAAATGACCATTTTACCCCTAGTACAACAAAAAGTCCTAAAAATCTAAAATTCGACACATGGACACCCAAAATCAAATATTTACATACAACTAATTAATGTAAGACAAAATAACAAACAAAATGACAAAAATACCCTTGCATGACTGGCTATCTAGGAAATTGTGAACAAAAAACTACTTTTTGCCATTTTAAGCTTAAAATGAGAAAAAATTGTATAAATTAAGCATTATTATGATTCAAAACTTTTTATACAAGTAATATACATAATAATATAATAATATAGGTTAAAAAAGAAAATAAATTATTATATAAAGTCACTACACAATAAATAAGTCAAAAATTCAATTCTTGTCAAACTAGCTAAAATTTACTTAAAAGCCTACACCTATTTAATTAATTACTACAAAAATTATGATAATTAATGAAAAGACTAAATTAATTATAAACACATTAATATAATAGATTTTAGTAGGTTAAAATATCAAAAATACATAAAATTAATATTTTATGCACTTTTTTGTGCAAAATGGTACTAAAATATAATTTAAACCCCATAATAATGCAAAATTGACTTTTACGCTTCCCCAAACAGCCCAGCTGAAATCCCTATCTGCACAAATCTGATTTTGTAAGTCCCAAATATCACCCACCTCCCATCCAACCAATGAAAATTGAGAAAAATTCAAAATAAAGCTTATACCCTAATAATTAAAGTTACCTATTTTCCTATAAATAAAAACACACCCATACCCCATTCTCCTCTTCATATTTTGGCACTTTAGTGAGGGAGAGGGTCCAAAAAAATTTCTAAGTATTTCAAAGAGAGGAAGGAGAGCAGAAGGAAAGAAGAAGAAAAAAGAGGCTAGGAGGGACCAAGGAAAATGCAATAAAGCCAAGTCTCATCCTTCGTTAACCCTTAGAGCATCAAAATAAGCAAGTAAATTTCTTAAAATCTTCTGTCATTCTCTCATAAAATAGCATTCAATCCATCTCTATAATCAATCCTAAAAATAAGAAACAAGGATTGACTAAAAAGGCGTCGTATGGGTAGATTGTGGATTGTTTGTGTATGATCAAGTCTTGCATGTGCTTCTATGCAGGTGTTTTTGAGTTTTATGACTTGAATATGTTTTGGAGTTTTGGTTTGTATAAGTATATGACATGCATGCAAAGAAATTATACTAACAATTAACACAACATGAGCTAAGTTATCAAAACCCTAGATAACCTGACATTCTGAGTATCCCAACATTCTTTCACAAACTTTAAAACATCATAACTAATTTTAGAAAAATGTTCTAAATGTGATTTTTATGTCTAGACCTAGATTTTTAAGTTCTCTTCATAAAAAATTGGTTTGAAGTAATTTCGTTGGGTAGAACTCCAGATATACCATTTTTACCAAAGAGTGTCAGATCTTGACCACTCTGAGTTGCAAACCTAAAAGCCTTAAGTTAGAGTGAGAACCGAGCTTGGGTCAAAATATAGAACTTGTAGAGGACAGGTTTGTATTACTTTTCACCAAACATGAGCCAAAAATATAAAGTCATGATAGGTAAAAACCCTTCCCAAAGTCACTATTGTGATTTAGTGACTGACAAAGCTCTCTGTCACACATTTTTGTGAGACCAAAAACCTAAGTTTTTAGTAGCTAAATCCAAATGTGGTAAATATGAAAAATGTAAATAACATATTAAACTAAATACTGGGCAAAAATCAGCCCAAAATACTCTCGGATGGACCCCCAAAGGTTTAGAGCATTCTCTGTTAAAAACCTATTCTGCAAACCCTTTTAAGGCTAGTTGATCCCACTTTATAAATTGGTAAAAAACACCAATTTAGTCACGTCCCAAACTCCGGGTCATGTAAAATATCTACAAATAACCTAACATAACACTCAACCCAAGAATACACTCTCAAATTAAACCATATATGCATTGTATATAATCACCAAACGGCATACATTGCACGGTACTAACACCGGAAAATACATATTACAACATACATGTAACAGAAAGAACAAATAGGAAGACTACAACTCTTCCACCTCTCCGGCACCTCCAGATCAACCTGCGTCACCGGTACCTGAAGAAAATCAAATCCCACACCGTGAGCCAAGGCTCAACAAAAACTAGACAATGCATGCAATATAAGCTAAACATGCTAGGAAAACGATGTGCAATTTTAGACTCTCTTTCTAGCCTTTAAAATGAGTTTTCACATGCAACGAGAAAGCGATGATACAAACCATCTTTTGACTCACTCACAGGAGCCTTGAAAACAATTTGAAAATGGTTTTTAGATCGTGATTCACACGACTCTTAAAAATAATTTGAAAATTGGTTTATTCATCTCACAATGCAATTCATGCAATCCATGTATCTTCTCGAACTTTCACCGAAGGACCACAACCCGCGTCTATGAACCGCACACAACCCGTGCAACCCACGCAACGCACGCAACCCGTGCAACACACATAACGCATGCAACCCATGCAACACACACAACGTACATCTTCACGGACTTTCACCGTAAGACTATTATCCACCCTCATCACACATTTTCACAGACTTTCACCTAGGACCATTATTCGCCCTAACTAATGCCTTATTGACCAGAACTAACAGATATCTTTACGGACTTTCACCGTAGGACCATTATTCGCCCCTTATATGCATCTTTACAAACTTTTACCGAGGGACCAATATACGCCTCACATATGCATTATAGATACAAATCTACGTACCAACAGGAATCGCAACACATGCCTAAACCACGGGATAAAAATGCATACTACAGGATAACAAAGCCCAAAGCCCTAAAGGCAACAAGACCACAAAGGCCACTTACCTGCATACTATGCACAATAATAAGACTATCCACAGTTCTATAAACACAAAAGCACATATAACCAAGACGTTCCACATAAAGACGCCACATAGCCCAACACGACATCACATGCCACACACCGTCATCTGCTCACCCGAATGACTCGTCCACACACCGGGACAACCAACATCTAACCCAGAGGCCAACACATGAACCTCCTACAGAACGGTTCTCACCAAAACCCACCTTAAAATCGAGCCACGGACCCATATGTCCCGCATATAACCAACTCGTCACACAACCGTGCCACAACACCCAAAACTAACCATGTACGTCACACCTGAGGACGGCACCACAAAAATACCTGAGGCCATGACACGACCCCCGAAACCACAACCCGACCAACTAAACTCCAAAAAGAATGTAATAGTATTTCAATTAATTAATCCCATAACTAATCAATTGAATACGATTGAAAACCAATCGAAAATCAAGAACCCAACCCAAACCACCAAAATAAACACCAAACGCTCACATAGGACCCCAGTCGACTGGCCCCCATGCCCAATCGACTAAAAACATGTTGGAAAGCCAAAAATCCAAACCAAAAACATTCCAGTCAACTCACCTACTAGGTCCAGTTGACTGAACCCCAAACAAAACCATCTCAGTCTACTGACCTCCCAAACTCAAGATCCAGTCGATTGACCTCCCCGGGTCCAATCGACTGACCTCCCACGGGAACCATTTTTAAGCCACGGTTTCAACCCTCTAAACCTCAAATCAATGCCTCGAAACTCCCATTCAACACCCTCGGACATCCACACCCCCAAGCCTAATACCAAAATCATGAACAAAACACCCGACACTCGATTCTATCCACCGAAATCGCAATAAAACAGTTTTTGAACCCAAAAATCTAACTTGAAACAAACTCAGATTTATAGCAATCTAACTGTTAAAAATACACACGATTACACGTAGCATCTTTATAAGACATGAGAGTCTAGGATCCTACCTTGATGAGTTAAAAACTCGATGTCTCAAACCACGTGCAAAATTGAGCTTCACTGGAATAGAATTTCGTCCGGATGAATGCGTAGCCCACCGTGCCAATAGAAAGGATCCGCTGTTGGAACGTTAAAA
The DNA here is from genome assembly GCA_032360265.1 of Heliamphora ciliata. Lineage (NCBI taxonomy): Eukaryota > Viridiplantae > Streptophyta > Magnoliopsida > Ericales > Sarraceniaceae > Heliamphora > Heliamphora ciliata. The sequence goes on from JAUMHN010443531.1 coordinate 16,701, forward strand.
ATCGAGCCCCTGGCCCCGAGAAGTTAGAGAGAAGGCAGAGAGAAAAAGAAAACTTACTAGAGAAGTTTTGAAAACATCTTTTGAAAATATCTAACTCCAGATATTTATAAGCCGCCAAAATATCTTTTTTTTTTTAAATTTTTAAAATTCGCACCGCAAAGCCCCACGGCTCCAGGAACCAACCCCGCATGCATATCTAACCCCGATCATGCATTTAAAAGCATTTAAACATGCAAAATCAAAAATGAGAAACACATGTCGAAAAATGCAGAAAAAGAAAACGAGTCAAGGTCTCACAAATTTGTTCCAAACAACTCACCTTAGCACAAAACATGAAACTTGTAGGGGACACCTTCAACTAAAACCTCCCCAAAAATCAGATCCATAGCCCTTGAATTGATGCCCCAAAACTGTGGACAATAGAGGCCTAGACTCTGCACTTTTTCTCTGTAAAGTGCTGAATGGTTTTCCCTTAATAAAATCAAATGACCTTTATGACTAGGATCTAACCTTAGTACTAAACATGAAAGATGTAAAAAATATTTTTATCTAAATGGTGTTCAAAAATCAAAAATTAAATCCATGTTTAAGTACCTCAAAACACTATTGTAACTTTAACTTTCACAATTAATTGTTTACTTAAATTTGGCTAAGTATATAAATGGCATGTTATTTTATGGAACTTGAACATACGGACTTTAATTGATTTATGTGAATAATTGGTGTATGAAATTAACAATTTGATGATTAGAAACCATGCCAATCGGTTAGACCCATATCACATGAATTGTAGATCATGCTTCATATATCTGTACTCTATGCTTTGGTGAGTTGTACCTTGTGCTATACCATGATGTTATGCTATAATCAATTGTACATGAGAAGTATATTGCACTTCATGAGCATTCCTGCATTGCATCTTGAGTTATCGAAATCCCTCTCGTACCTATCAGTGTGGGTTGGGTGATATGAAAATCATTCTTTTTGTGGTTTTGGATCTAGGGCGTCCCTGGTCGCCAAATTTGAAAATGAATTAGGAGATTGTTTATTATAAAAAAAAATAAGTTAGGCACTATGGGTTCGTCACTAGCTTTTTAATTAGACTTTGGGTTGATGCCTAACGAGTATCCTGGTCCATAATGTGGGATCGGTTGGCTTGGAATAAGGATGGAGAAAATTAGATGCCCCGCCTCCACGTCGTTGCCATTGAGTAAAACGGCCAAGGCATGTAGCCAAGGCGAGGGTTTACCTTTCGTAATAAGGCGAGGATAAGTTCGGTGATCAAGGTCCCATGAAGTCTACTTTGTAATTTCTGGCGTGGAATTCATGATATGGTTCTGAATATATGTCGGGTTGGGCATCTGCATTGCATTCATCTGCATTGCATTCATCTGCATCACGCACTTATACAATTGTTCTTATATATGCTTATCCTGTTAAAAATGTTAAATTGTCTGTCTCTTTGGCCTTATATTGTATTGGGTATTATACGATATGTGTTGTAGGATATTTTATTATAAGTTTGTTAGATGGTTTAGGGAATTTGCTTCTGGGTTTCGGCTCATGGCATTCATGCCACAGGTGAAGGAGAAGAACATTTTAAGGAAGGTGTGTTCGTAGAGGAAGAAGACTTCATCGAACGGGGTGAGTAGCAGGAGTCAGCCGACCCCAACAACGCCGCTTGAAGACTTAGAAATTTCTCTTTTTGCTCTTTTGTTTAATCTCCACGAATATTTTGTAAATTTTGTTAAACTTTCTGAATGACTGTAATTATTAAATATTTTGAACAAGTTCTGAACCTTTAATGATGTAGTATTTATCGTATGTAATTATGAATGCATGGTTAGAATATTTCCCTTAATTATAGTTATGTATATCCCGACGTGCCCATAAGACGGGGCGTCACATCAGCAATTTTTGTAATTAAGAAACCTCATTGCGGTATTTGCAATTATGAAAAATTAGTAGTGGTTTCTGTAATTTTTGTAAAACACTAAATTACAGTTCACACCACTAAAGAATTTTAATTGCACTCTGACTCACAATTTCAAGACCATCTTGCATTGAGCTCCTGTTATTAAATGCTTAACATTTCTCCTCACATTAAGATTTTTGATACCCATCAATTAAATTTAATTACTGACAATTTAATTTAATTAGCATCTAGTAATTCCTTAAACCCTTCTGCTTAACTTATTTGACCGCCGGATAATCAAATCTACCTGTATGATTTGGCCTGGTCAAAACTTACAAGCTTCCTTAAGGGGATATCGTCAATTGCGGTCTTTCAGGACATGAATTCTGTTAATAATTAATATTCACTAAATAAATATTACTGCTAACTAGCTCACTGGGAATATAGACCCATATAAGATTGCACCCTCTAATGAGTCAAAATAACGATTATTAAATATACGCAAATCAATAATTATTTCAGGATTAAGAGTATAAGTATTGTTCATAATAACCTTGAGATGTTAATTAATTTATATAGTCAGTATAAAATTAATTACCCAAATATGTCCTGTTCAATACACACAAAGTGTACTAGACAGAGAGTCAGAACAACAAGCGACGCTATTATTTGTTCTTTGTAACCAAGACAAGCCTACTAAAACTCTGTACTACAGTTGCACCGATGGTATGTCCATTTCCATCTAAACTGTGAACATAAAATTTATATTCTGCAACAACCGAAAATTAGATCTTTTGTGTGCAAGTCGTACTCTACACACCAGATTAAATACTATAAAGAATAAAGAACATCCATGCATAATATTAAAAAAATGATATACATACATTGCTCATAAAGATTCTCATAAAATGAAAAATTAATTTTATTTAAATAAAATTAAATACTAAAAACATGGATTTCAATATACCAACCCTAACAAAAGCAGCTTCTAATCACTCGAATGCTACTTATTTTCATTGCTATGAATATGGACATACTGTCACACATTGTCTACAAATAAAATCTTCAAAGTTATCTATCAAGAAGTTTTAGGTTCTTATGGGAACACATTCTCAAGGAACTAACTCTAAAGGACCCAAGAAAATTTGGGTAATAAAAATTAAAAATTGATTCATCTTACAGATATGTTTCAAGTCCTCATTGAAGGAGGGGATGTAATATCTTGATAACGCTTGCTCAAGACATATGACAGGCGACCAATCAATGTTTGCATCCCTCAAACCAAAGGATGGTACAGTTGTAACATTTGGAGACAATAGCGAAAGAAAAATCATAGGAATCGATTGTATTGGTAAAATTCTTTCCCCTTCTATTTAAAATATTTTGCTTGTTAATAGTTTGAAACATAACATTCTTAGCATAAGCTAACATTGTGATAAAGGTCACAAGGTTGTCTTTGATTATGCTAAGTGTGTTATTGAAGATTAAACTAATAACAAAATTATTTTTGAAGGTCATAGGCATGAAAATGTTTACACATTCAATCTAAATGTCCTTTTTAAAAATGACACCAAGTGCATAGCCATCTTGAGTGATAATAGTTAGTTGTAGCATAAAGGACTTGGGCATGCACACATGAATTTAATTTTTAAACTTTTAAAATAGAAATTGGTGATTAGGTTATCCTAAATTAAATTTAAAAAAGACAAAGTGTGTTATGCATGTCAATAAGGCAAACAAGTTAGAAGTTTTTTTCATTCTAAAAATGAAATTTCAACTTTTAGGCTCTTACAACTATTGCACATAAACTTATTTGGTCCAACAAGGACTCTAAGCCTTGGAGAGGAGATATGCATTTGTTATTGTTGATGACTTCTCAAGAAACACTTAGGTGTTTTTTCTAACTCATAAGGATAAAGCATTTGCCTCTTTTGCAAAACTGTCTCGGAGAGTTCAAAACGAAAAAGGTATTGAAATCACAAGTATTTGAAGTGATATGGTAGAGAATGTAAAAACAAAAATTTTGAAAAATTTTGTGATGAAAATGGTATTAACCAAAACTTCTCTACTACTAAAACTCCTCAACAAAATGGAGTTATTGAGAGGTAGAATAGGACATTGAAAGAAATGGCTAGAGCCATGCTTTGTGAAAACAATCTACCACAATACTTTTGGGCCGAGGCTATCAACACAGCTTGTTTTATCGTGAACAGAGCCATGATACGAGTTTCTCTTAAGAAAATTCCATATGAGCTATGAAATGGAAAAAAAACCTAGCATCAGCTATTTTTACGTTTTTGGGTGTAAATGTTTTATTTTGAACAACAACAAAGAACTTTTGGGCAAATTCGACATAAAATTTAATGAAGGTATTTTCCTAGGATAATCTTTATCTAGTAAGGCTTATAGAGTCTTCAACAAAAGGACCCTAGTTGTTGAAGAATCTATACATGTGATATTTGATGAAGTTAACCTTGGTGCTTCAAAAGATTTTTGTGAAAATAATTTAATTGATATAGAAAAAGGCATTGAAGATATTTTCATTAAAGGCCTAAATGAGCCAAATCAAGAGGAAGCTTCAAATCCTCAACAAAATAAAGTTCAACAAATTGCTAGACCTTCAAATTCTGAAAGTCCAAACTTGCCTAAGCAGTAGAGGTATGCTCATGGTCACCCAAAAAATTTTATCATTGGTGATCCATCTCAAGGTATCAAAACTCAATCTTCTCTACATAATGTTTGTGATAATTTAGCATTTTTTTCCCAAACTGAACCAAAAAATTTTGATGAAGCCAAAAACGATGAATTTTGGACCTTAGCTATGCAAGAAGCGCTTAACTAATTTGAAAGAAATAAGGTTTAGACTTTAGACCAACACCTGAGGAACACTCCATCATCGGTACAAATGGGTTTTTAGAAATAAAATGGATAAGAATTGAGTAGTTCTTAGGAACAAAGCTCGATTGGTAGCCCAAGATTACAATTAAGAAGAAGGCATCAATTTTGATGAGACTTTTGCTTCTATGACTAGGCTTGAAGCCATTAGGATATTGCTTGCATTTACATGCTTTAAAAATTTCAAACTCTATCAAATGGATGTCAAAAGTGCATTTTTAAATGGTTTTATCTCAGAGAAAGTTTTTGTGAAATAATCTCTTGGCTTTGAAAATTCAGATTTTCCAAACCATGTTTACAAACTTACCAAGGCTCTCTATGATTTAAAGCAAACACCTAGAACATAGTATGAAAGGCTCAGCAAAATCTTGATTGAAGATGAGTTTTCTAAAAGAAATATTAACACCACTCTTTTCATCAAGTCTCAAGAAAATGATATGCTAGTTGTCCAAATTTATATAGATGACATTATTTTTGGTGCAACTAACAAATCTCTTTGCAAGGATTTTGCTAAGTGTATGCAGGGAAAATTTGAGACGAGTATGATGGGAGAACTCAATTACTTTTTTGGACTTCAAATCAAGCAAATATAAGAAGGAATCTACATCAATCAAGCTAAGTACACAAGGGACCTATTGAAGAAGTTTGACATGCTAAAAGCAAGACCCATGGGAACCCCGATGTGTCCTACAACAAAGCTTGATTAATAAGGATGAAAACGATAAAGCAGTAGATGAAAATGCTAAAGAGGTACGATTGGATCTCTACTATACTTAACTGCTAGCCATCCTGATATTTTGTTTAGTGTTTGCATGTGTGCAAGATTTCAATCTAATCTTAAAGAATCACATGTGACCACCGTTAAGCACATCTTTAGATACCTCTTAGGTACACAAAACCTAAGATTGTTCTATCCTAGAGGAATAGCATTTGAGTTATTTAGCTATTCAGATGCTAGTTTTGCCAGATGTAAAGTGAATAGAAAAAGTACAAGTGGAACATGTCAATTCCTAGGACACTCACTAATTTTATGGTTTAGCAAGAACCAGAACTCAGTAGCCTTATCTATAGCCGAGACTGAGTATATAGCAGCTGGAAACTGTTGTGCACAAGTTTTTTAGAAGAAACAACAACTAGAAGACTATGGTTTTTGCTTAGATCATATCCCTATAAAATGTGATTATACAAGTGCAATCAATATATCCAAGAACCCATTACAGCACTTCAGAACAAAACACATTGAGATTAGACATCACTTTATAAGAGATAATGTGCAAAAAGGTAACATTGAACTTGAATTCATGACACAGATTACGAACTTGCAGACAGATTCACTAAACCTTTAAATGAAGAAAGAATATGCTATATAAAAAGAGAACTTGGTATGTTATGTGCTCCAAATTCATGATTAAAATACCATACTAACCAAGTCTTTTCAATGTATTTCAATGCTTTTTATATTCTAAAGTGATATGTGAAAAATGTCGACCCTACTTAAAAAAGTGTCGACACATGTGTACTTGAGTTGACTCAAAACTATATAGAAGAGACACTGCGAGAAAAAGTGTCAACCCGTTTCTATATAGTGTCGACTAAATTTTGATGTCTTGCTCTCGGTAAAATTGGGTCGACCCAATGCTTAATTGTGTCGACTCAAATAGCCGAAAGTGTCGACCCTTTCTAAAAAAGTGTCGACACAATTTCTAATTTTGGACACCCACACTCGCGATGAAAAGTGTCGACTCAAAAGTTATTTGTGTCGACACAAATCCTTTTACCTATTTAAGAGGCACCGGTCCCCACCATTCGCGCCGTTTCCTCTTTCTCTTTCAATAACTGTTCATCTCTCGCCGTTTTTTCCTCCTTTGAAAAAACAAGTCGACCCATCATCATATCTCCTCTCTTCAGTCTTTCTCTTCGATCCAAGATGACTGCTCAAACAATGGGAAAAAGTAGCAAAAGAACTGGGGATGAAGGCCCGTCGAACCCTAGGGCACATAAGAAGAAAAAAACGATGACGGCGACAGGAACCGAAGCAATTGCAATGTCGGAGGCCTTAAGCTTCAAATCGAGCAAGTTCCGGCAACTCTATTTCTCCTAGTTCATAAATCAAAAGGTAATCCTGGGCCGTTATGATGATTTCTCTTTCTTCAATATCATAAAAATGCGCTTTAGAGATTTATTTTCTAGTCTCGGGTGGGAAAGACTACTTCAAAATCATGACCCTCACTATCCCACGCTCGTAAAGTTTTTATATGCAAATTTTCACATTGCATCTATCCCGAGCACCACAATCACCTCTTGGGTGAATGGAACCAAAATCCACTTGACCTTCTCTATTTTTAATGAAATTCTTTGCTCCCTGAGGGTGGGATAATTGTTCCCTGCAATAAGAGATCTATCGACATAAATGGATTTTCTTTTCATGATGTGCCTAGATAAATATTTGAGCTTGATGAAATTGATTCCTCCAAAACCCTAGAGGCCAACTTACTCAAACCAGAAATGAGAATCCTTCACCACATAGTCAACCATATCTTTTTGCCACAAATGGAGAAATTTGGGGATGTCTCATGCATGTATATTTTCATAATGTGGTGTATTTTGGAGCAAAAGAACCTAGATCTAGGTTTTCTTTTTATTTCTGATATGCTCCAATCACATGAAAAATCTAACTCCTCCCATCCCCGTGGCATGTTCCTGACCAAAGTTTTTTGCCATTTTGGCATTGACCTTTCTGCTAAGAAAATGGTTCCTTTCTCAAAATATGACCTGTATGGGGTTTCTACGTTGAAATATATGCAAATTTCCAAAATCGACGGAGTTTGGACCACTCGATGTGGTACTGCATCCATTCCTAGAAATTTCTCTGCCTTACGAGACTTCTCTCCCATTAGAGTCGATTTTGATTTCCCTACTCCACCATCCACAAGAACTGACACACCAGGACCTTCCTCTGCTCCCTCTCATGCTCCTCCTCTTCCTGCATATATTGATGTTCCATCTGCTCCTCTTACCTCCTCTTTGCTTCTCTAGTTAATCTTTTTGAAGTTATGTCTTTGATTAAAGGTCTATCCTCTTTTTTGACCTTTTTTCAAACCAAAATTGACCAAAACATGTTTGACCTCAATAGCACTATATCCTCTTTATCTGACAAAGTTAAACATTTGGATAAAACCAGTTGAGCCCTTCGGTGTGATGTTAAAAATGCCACAGATGCTGGGAGAATCCTGTGCAAGATAATGGATGATAGCATTGTCTCCATAGTCAACTGCAATAAGGCGATCCTTCAGTAGGTTCGCAAAGAATATGACCAAGGCATTATCACGGTCGTGCAAGCCAACTTGAGAAAAGTGAAAGAACACCTTGAGTGGATCCGAAAAGCATGGAGTAAGTAATTTAAGCCAAATAAAACAAAGGAAGAAAATGCTACTCGACTTAGGCATGAAGCAGATCTTGCTTTAACAGCTACTTTGGATGCCATGACTGCTGCAAAAAAGAAGGATCACTATTACATTAATGTTAAAAAATCACACTTAAAAAATTAAAAAAATTTCACTTTTTATTTTTATTGAAGTGTGATAAAAAATATAAGTAAAATTTTTAATCTCACTTTATCAAATAAAGTGAGATTATATATATATATTTTTTATCTCATTTATTAAAGAACGCGATAATAAATTAATTTTTTAAACACTTTTTATTTGTAAATGTTTTAAAAATTAACAAAAAAAAAAATTAAAATTTTTAATTCCCTCTCTTTCCCGATAGTTTTGGCATTCCTAGTCCAAATGCCAACTGATAAATTAGGGTTTGCAGAGCACAGACCAGAGCGACGCTGAAGATCTAAAGTCTGCAACTTTCATCCCCGCCGCCGATTCGCTTCTTCCTTCGACCACCACCAAAAATGGCGACTCATATGAGCAAAAAGCAAAAGGTGATTTTTTGATTCAGTCATCATACTCGATATATATCACATAATATTCATGTATAAGTTTTATTGTATATGTAAGAAGAAGTTTTGTTACAGTTCGTGGCTGATGGAGTCTTCTTTGCGGTGCTGAACGAGGTTTGGACGAAGGAGCTAGCGGAGGATGGATACTCTGGAGTCGAGGTTAGGGTTACACCGATGCGCGCAGAGATCATCATTACAGTTGTGAAATTCAAATCACAAACCAAACCCTAGCTGTGAAATCACAAACTCAAATCAAATACTCACAAACGGGCCAACGACATTGCTTGCTCTCGACTGTGCAAATTGAAATCACTCACTCTGTCACTCACTGCCGGCGCTGCTTGCTCTCACCACCAGTCCACTGCTGCTGCTCTGCTCCTGCCTGCACACTCGACGCCGTCAGGCGTGACACCGCTCTGCTCTGCTCTTGCGCAACTGCACATCTCGGATCTGCTATGCTCCTGCGCATCAGATTTTGATTTTACGAATCTCTCTCAAACTCAGTACGCCCCATCTCTCTCAAGGTCTTGGTTTATCTATTGAATTTAATTTTATGAATCAGATTTTTTGAATACCCCCATCTCTGTCAAACGGAACTCTATCTTAGCTCCTGCGCAAAAGTGAAACGCCCAATCTCTCTCAAACGTGAAACACCCCATCTGCTCTGCTCCTGTGCAAATGTTGTGGGTGTGGGACACTGTTACTGTGATTGTTAGCTTTTATTGGGACTGGTAGCTTTTATTGTTGGTATATTTTGGTTTCTTTTTCTGATAGACCATTTGATTTGTATTTATGGTGATGATTTGTTCTTCTTCCCGTAAACATGCAATTAATTTCTTTGTTCTTATTCCTCTTGCTGTTAGCAGCATTTGAGTGGTTTGCACGGAAGCTCTCTCTTTGTTCCAATTCTCTGTATAATGTTATTGTCATCCCTCCATTCATGTGATTGTCTTCCCCCATTCTTTTTACTTGCAGTAAAGGAAGAGACCACAGTCTTGCTTGTGGCCACAATTGCTTGGGGACTGCGCAAATTCTCTTGAGCTATCGAGTTGGTGTTGATATTCCTCATTGCCATGAAACCTGGTTTCATCCATGCTGTATATGGTATGTTTAGTTAGCCTAAGATTTATTTGTTTGTTTCTTTATTCATTTAAGTTTTCTGACAAAGCCACAATAATAGCTTACCGATCAATTGTATGATATGAACATGGTAAGTTTATGATATCAAATGATTCTAGGCTAATTTACTAATTGGTGCTAAATCGTGATCTGTGTTTCAATTATATTCTTTTTGTTATATTTTTTTAGCCACAATATCAGCAAAAAGATCCGCCAATCCCTTATTCTTTTTTGCGAAGCTCATTTTGCAATATTGTACATTCTACAGCTTAATCCAGTGTCCGAATATTTAGAGCAAAAAGGCTTTAAATTTTATGCATTGTATACAGTTTACTTTTTTCTTTTATTTTCGTTGTCTTTCTTTCTTGTGTATTTGATTGACAAAGATTCTATTTAAATTGTTGTAGGTCTCCTTGAATGTGACAGTTCCTGGAATTTCTTGGAAATGGCTGTACTTGCATGCTTATGTGCAGTTCATAACCAAGGTTCTGAAATGCTATTCTCATTCTCAGCAATAGTGCAGCATGCCCCTTGCCTTCCAGTTGGATTTAGCATCTTGAAAGCTGGGTTGAACAAGTCAGTTCTATTATCAGTTTATGCCTCACCAACCATTAGAGACAGTCATAGTGATAGTTCTTATCGAATGGCTTTATTCCATGTTTCATGGAGTATTTTGGAATGGCTTCTTAATTTTATATCTGACTTCAATATTTTTAAAATTGGTATCATTTTCTTGATTTTTTTTCCACAGAAGGTTTAAAGTCATGGTTGTATCTTTATTATTTGTGTATCTTTAAACACAAATAATAAACTAAAATGTCAAATGCCAAATGAAGAATTCACAAACGTGTTTTTATAAACATTATTATGTTTATCACCTCAAGTAGTTGGACTTTGTTGTCATGTTGTCATTTTCTTATCTGCTTCCATCTTTCTCATTTGGGAATACATGTGTGTGTGTGTGTGTATTATTTTCTCATAGATTTCTGTTATTGTTACCGATGTTGGTTGGTTTGATAACCCCAATCACTGACTTCCTGACTCTTGCAGACCAACATCAAATCTTAGTGATCTTATACGTGGTCATATACCATCTAATTCTTGGTATCCCATGGCAATGCCTTCTCAGGTACTAGAAAGTTGATGATTCTTTATTTTTTATTCCGTAGTTGGCTATTTTTGTTTGTTTGCTTCTTTTGTGTATGTGTGTGTCCCTTTTTGTTGGTATCATGGAAGAATATTTATTATGCTAGGATGCCTTCTCTAGGATGTTAGCATGATTGATTGCCAAATAATGGAACTTATAGTTTTAATGTATTTTGAATGCATTATTGGAGTTACAGTAATTGCTTATTTTTTCAATTTTTGAGCAACTTGCTTACTATTTTTTTGCTTCCTGTTAATTTTATCTTGTGAATTGGATTGACTTGCAGATTCCAATGTATGGCTAGCATTGTTCTTCTCAACACTGGTTCAAGTAATGAATTTGTTGAAATTGTTACTCATTTCTTTAGCAAGAATTCTCTCAATTTGTATTGTGACAAATTTTAAATTATTATGCATTTTTTTTAAATTTGGTACAATTGATTAAAAGATTATTGAGTGACATATGAATATATTTTTTTAAAAATTTAATGAATTCTTTCATTACAGTCATGGTAATTTATTTTGTTGTTTTGTGTTTGGAACTTGGAGTTTATTCTGTTGGAAATGCTCTTTTATAGTTGGCTTTTATGTTTCACGTTTATGTTTTATGGATATGATAGAACTAAATATGTAAAAACTTAGAATTGAAGCTAGCTAGAATTGGTGAGTCAAGAATTGTATTAGTTGACAGGGTTATTATAGGTGAAAAAAGGCTCGAAATAACATTAGGTGCGTGCTGGTGTGCAGTGGTTATTTTTAATCATACTTTTTTAGTTTCTATCACGCACAAAAAGTGTGGTCGATAATGCGAAATTGACTTAACAATCACACTAATTTCATTTTTAATCACGCTTTTTGTTATTTTTAATCACACTTTTCAGTTTTTATCACGCACAAAAAGTATGGTCGATAATGCAAAATCATAATTTTAAAGTTTTAACAATTACACTAGTTTTATTTTTAATCACGTTTTTTTGTGTAAATAATTACGCGCAAAAAGCGTGATCAAAAATCTTGACTTTAGATTACAGCTCCATAAATCACGCTTGGAAAAGCGTGATTGTAACCTTATAATCACACGTATAAAACGTGATGTTTCAACTGTTATTTAGTAGTGGATAAACGCGCATTCTCCTCCAAAGAAAAAGCCTCTAAGAGACACCAGAAATAAGAAGAAAAGAAAAAATTCAATAAGTTTATGGATGATCAATGACTTCAACCTTTTGATGATTTCAAAAGGGGAGAAGAAAAGGTAAGGTAGGAAGAAGTGGAGAAGAAGTGAAACATTTACAAATATTTTATCATTCAGAAGTTTTTATGATTATTAAAGAGAAGTTGTAACTTTAAACATATTTTGTTGTTGTTGTGTGATGATTGGTTGTTGTAAATGTTGTGAACATACTTTCTTTTATATTCTCTTTTATAATTATGGATGAATGTTTATATGATTGTGAATGTAAAATCATTGTTGAAATCCATTTTGATAGATGCTCTCTATATATTCTATGATTGACGTCTGGGATTTGAAAAACACTTCGTACATATTTGATTTGATGCACAAATTTTAATAAATTCATAAGGCTTCTAAATTAAAATTGTAAATCATCTTACAAATGTATATTACACTGTTATTGTATGCCTAGCTATTGTGATTACATATCCTATTTAAAGCATAATGATAAGGAGAGAACTTTTGTTGAATATCTTCGTAAAATACTTTCTAAAAAATATTAAAATTGTTGTAATCATAAAAAAATGGGAGATTATTAGCCCAGTGGCTTTTTATTTAGATTTTGATGATTGTCATAATTTATTTTCTAAGAATAAATTGATTTAAAATGATAATGTTTAATATTTTTAAAAAGATAGTGTTGACACAAAATGACAAATGAATTGACACCTTTAATTATATAAGATGACCCATCTCTCAATTGGATTGACACTCAAGTATTCTTGAAAGAGAATATTTTATGTTGACCCAATTGATATTTGAGTCAATACTTTAAGGCTAAGGATACTTGAAGATTTCAACTGTGTTAATACCTTTTGAGCAAATGAGTTGACACCCTAATGTATTTGTCGAAGATGTTTTAGGTATCAAAACTTTGTATCGACACAAATGAAATTTGAGTCGACACAAAATAGTCGAGTCTCTCTATACTCAAAAAGAGTCAACACAAACTAAGTTTGAGTCAATACTAGAGTGTTTCTTCACTTTAGTTATCTGAAATTTTGAGTCGACACAAAGTACCATGGCCGCTTGCAAATTTTGTCAGTCGACACAAATTGAAGATGAGTTGACACAAATATACGGAGCCCACCTAAAAAATTTTTGAGTCGATACCAAAGTCTAATTGAGTCGACACAAAATTACTTAGGGTTTCTGTACTTTTTAGTGTCGACACCAAAGGAAAAATGAGTCAACACAAAAAGGCCCCTCTGAAAAGTTGAAGAACAAATTGAGTCGACACCAAAACCATTCGTGTTGACACCGTTATGTTGGTGAGAAGAATGCAAAAATCGTGTCGACACCACAGAAGACTGAGTCGACCCAATCACTTGAAGAACTATGCCCTAAGCGTTTTGTGTCGACCCAAAAGCAAATGAGTCGACACCTGCGACGAAATTCAAATTATGTGGCAGAGTTCAACGGTTGGTTTTTTGGCATTAAATGCTCCCACCTACCTCCAACGGTCATGAAACCTCAAGAGCTTGTATAAGGAGTTACTCCTTAGTATTTAAAATATCTGGAGACCTATATTCACTGTCGTACTATTTGATTCAAAGTCAAAACCCTTCAAGCTCCTATTTGTTGTTCATAACTCCAGCTCTTGTATCTCATCACTTTACTTCTCATTTATTGCCAATTATTTATGAAAAGAGAGTGAGTGATACTTATTAAATCATTCCATTTATTGTATCCGACGGTGAGTCACCTTTTGTCCTTTGAGTGAGTGGGTAAATCTCATCAAAGAAGAACTCAAGAGATTAGAAAAAAAATAGGGGTGTGTTTTTCGTAGGATCATCTTGGAGTTATAAAAGGTTTTGAATGCACCCATAAGCATTCTACATTAGTGAGATTCTCAAAGGGAGTCTTGAGGAGTAGACATAGGCTTAGAAGAAGCCGAACCACTATAAATCTTGGTATCTGGTTCATTTTTTCTATCCCTAACCTCTTTAATATTTGCATTGCTTTATTTTTTGTTTATACTTGTTATATTTGTTTGCAATATTAAAAAGTTTTTAAAATTGTTATTATCTTTGTAAGACCTATTTCACCCCCCTCTTGGGTTGGCTAGAACTAGTATTTCCTTCTTTAATGAACCAAACGTTTCTTTGGTACTTATGCTTGGGTCATATTAATCTAAAAAGGATATATAGACTGGTAGCAGATGGACCTTTGAGTTCACTGGAAGTGGAGGCACTTTCACTTTGAGAATTCTACTTAGAGGGTAAGATGACCAAGAGACCCTTTTCGACCAAAGGCTATAGAGCTAATGAAAACTGTTGGAGCTGGTTCATTCTAATGTGAGTGGTCCTATGACAATTCGGGCTAGAGGTGGCTTTGAGTACTTTGTCAGTTTCATTGATGACTACTCAAGGTATGGATACATTTACCTAATGCAATGTAAGTCTAAATGCTTCGAGAAATTTAAAGAATTCAAAGTAGAGGCGGAGAAGCGTCTGGGTAAAAGTATCAAATCACTATGATCCGTCCGTGTTGGAAGTACCTCTTTAGAGAGTTTAAGAATTACCTATCATCAGAATGGATTATATCCTAGTTGACTGCACCTAGCACTCCGCAGCAGAATAGTGTAGTAGAAAGAATGAATAAGACTCTTATAGAGATAGTAAGGTCCATGATGAGTTATTCAAGATTACCCGATTCGTTTTGGGGACTCGCATTAGAGACAGCAGCTTACATTCTGAACATGGTATCTTCTAAGTCAGTACCTTCTACTCCCACAAAATTATGGACCGAGCGTAAGCCTAATCTAAAACACATTCGAATTTGGCGGTGTCGAGCACATGTGCTAAAAGGGAACACGGGTAAGTTGGAACCGAGGAGATGTTAGAGCCGCGCAGCGGAAAAAGTTCGATGAATGACGTCGTGACCGTAAAAAACGACGTTGTGCGATTTTCATGAAAAATAATAAAACAATCTGATATTTTATGATTAAATATACCTTCAAGAAACTTGAACAGGTTTCTTTGGTGTCGACCAACGATCCGAGATGACCCAACGATCTTCTCACGTATATCCCGACTCACACGACGATCTCGGCGAGTGGGCACCGATCCCGATCGAAGTCTTTTTCTTCTCTTCGGTTTCTCCTCACACTTCTCTCCAATGAGCAAAAATGAATTGCCAAAAGGAGAGAGAGGGGGGCAGTGGCTAGGGTAGGATTAGGGTATGGTTTTAACCTCTTTGATATATATTTATTCCCATACTCACACATAAAATATATATGGTATATATTTACCCTTCCTAAAAATTAGCAATAGATATATATATATATATACCAAAACCAAATCCCCACCCCTTTAGTTAGGGCCGGCCACCTTGGGAGTAATCCCTAGGTGTGCCAAATTTCAAAACTGCTCTATAATAATTTAATTTAATTCTTGAATGTCTCCGGCGGAAAAATCGGCATTCTAATTAAATTAAATAATAATCAAAATCAATAAGAAAAATATCTGTACGTATAATGGGCTACGTGAGGGATCACGAGAAAGTATAGAACTTTGGGTAACCGTACGAGAAAATCGAATATCCCTAACTCTGTCCCCGAGTTAGATTCTTTCTCGTACGAACCAAAACTTATTCCACTAAAGGTCCTGACTGAACTCCCGGCCCTAACTCAAATTATGTCTTGAGTTT